>CABHPH010158568.1:0-21071 GCA_902168325.1 Peromyscus nudipes
AAAGAGAAAGGTAAAAAACCCAGAGGCAAAAGGTAGATGGGATCGTTTAAGTTAAGAAATGCTGACTAGAAAGTAGCTAAGCTAAGGCTGGGAATTCATAAGTAAGAATAAGTCTCCAGGTATTTATTTGGGAGCTGAGTAATGGACCCCATAAAAGGGGGGAAAAACTACAAGCATTTTTGGTAAATATTTTTACTTATGGCAGAATTTCCTCATAGAGTTATTTGAGACTTGTTGAGGTATAACAATAATTCACTGTCACCCACCCCATACTGGAATAGCCCCTGAGAGCTGTCAGCTAGGGAGGGCTGCTCCAGTTCTCAGAGCAAGCCCATAGTGCTCTCCTGTTGAACTTGCACAAGGCCTTGCTGGCAGTTGTGAATTGTGATGGCAATCAAGATCACTCTGGATTCATGTCTGAGCACCAACTCAAGACCACTGTCCAAACCACAGAAGTGCCCTTGTACCAGCAAAAAAAAAAAAAAACGGTATCCAGTACTTCTCTGTGCTTTCTCCTGTTAGCTACCTCTGCTACTCCCACCTTTTAGGTAAAGTGGTATAAGAGACTCTCAGTCACAGAATGCCCCCAACTCAAACAGCATCTAAACCCTGATCACTGATCTCCCCCATAGAATCCCCTAACATAGTTAAAATTCTCTAACTTCTGTACTGAGACACCTCATTTAGTTTTATCTCCCTAGTTATAATGAAACAATTGTATTTGTTTTTAAAAATAATTATTCATTCCTGTATAATAAATTCTTGAAGATAGATGTTTAAAGGCACCATTAGTCAGGGCATGCATGGTGACACACACCTATAATCCCAGAACTCAGGAAGCTGAGGCAGAAAGGTCACAAGTTCAAGGCCAGCCTGCCCTACATACTGAAAACTTGTCTCCATAAAGAAAAAAAAGAACTACAAATTTATTGTTAGACATTTTCCATAGCTCAGGAGTTTAAGCATGAGCAGTTGGGTCCTCTTTACAGCCCCTCATGAGCTGAAATCAAGGTGTTCACCAGGCTGTGTCCTCATCCACACTTGGCATCTTTTCCCCAAGCAACTGTGTGTGTGTGTGTGTGTGTGTGTGTGTGTGTGTGTGTCATGTAGCCCAGACTGACCTCAAATTGGTTGTATAACTGAGGATAACCTTGAATTCAGACCTTTGGGTCTCCACCTCTCAAGTGCTGGGATTACGGGCATGCCTCATTCATACAGTGGTGGCGACTGAACCCAGGGTCTCAAGCATGCTAGGGAAGCAACTGAGCTTCATTTCCAGCCTTCTGATTTCTCACTGGCCATTGCCCAGGGGTTGCTTTCTGCATCTAGAGGCCACCCTTGGGTTTAACCATGTGACACCCACCCCCACCAAACCAGTAGTCCTCAGCTCTTTGCCTGTTTTGAAGCTGGTGGAGCACTCTCTCTGACATTTTACTTCCCTTTAAGGGATCACCTGAATAAGTCAAGACCACACAAAATAAAATAATTTACCTCTGGGCTGATTCTAACCTAGTCATGGCAGTAACATTCCCATTTGTCTCATTTGGATTTAATTTAGACCCGGGTTGGGGAGTTGTAATACATGATATGACCACTAGGGTCATCTGTCTATCACACTATGACCTTTAACTTTGGTCCTAGTGGTCTATTATTGAAAGGTACCAACATTTTTCAGCTGTGATTTCTAATCAAAGAACTTAAGACTGTGCACAGTCAAGGTGTGTCAAGTCAGTTCCTAACACTGGAATGAGAAACCACCAAGCAGACTTACAGGAGTCCCACCTGGGGCCATTGGTCCTTTCTATTACCAGAAGCATTGAGCAGCATTGCCCACCAGAAAGACAGATGGAGCTTGAGAACCAGAGTAGTAAAAAGCCAAGTGCCTAACGTGAACCATTTGCTCAATAATCAAGTCACCAGGTTTGAACTACTTCTTAAATGATTCGTTTTCAAATTATAACTTTACTCATTTGATAAAATTTATCTTTTTTTTTTTTTGGTTTTTTTTTTGTGACAGGGTTTCTCTGTGTAGTTTTGCGCCTTTCCTGGAGCTCACTTGGTAGCCCAGGCTGGCCTCGAACTCACAGAGATTCGCCTGCCTCTGCCTCCCAAGTGCTGGGATTAAAGGCGTGTGCCACCAACGCCCAGCAAAATTTATCTTTAAAAAAAAAAAAAAAGATTTATTTATTTACTATGTATACAGTGTTCTGCCTGCATGTATGCCTACAGGTCAGAAGAGGGCACCAGATCTCATTATAGATGGTTGTGAGGCACCATGTGGTTGGTGGGAATTGAACTCAGGACCTCTGGAAGAGCAGCTATTGCCCTTAACCACTGAGCCATCTCTCCAGCCCCAATAAAATTTATCTTAAGGACGTTCTGGAGGCATAGTTTAGTGTAACAGCACATGCTTAGCATATACAAAGCCCTGGGTCATTCTCCAGCATCATTCTTGGGAGGGTGAGATGACTCAGGGGTAAAAGCTCTTGCCCCAAAAACCCCATGGCCTGAGTTTGATCCCCAGTACCCATTGTAGAAAGACAGAATCAACTCCTGAAAGTTTTCCTCTGACTTATACAAATGTGCCCACACTACACATACACACACATAACAACAACAATAATAATAATTGTAAGAAGAATATTCTTCTTGAATGAATTTAGTAACATTGAACATATTCTATCGAAGCTGGATATGACTAGCATTACTCTCCTATGAGAAGCAGAGACTTTGCAAAGAGAGCAAATAAAGACTATTTCTATAATCTATAATTTTGAGCACCTCCAGCCCTAGGAGTCCAGTTTAAATCATCCCTTTGGAAGAGAATATGAGAATGGTTAGGGACCCAGAGTTCCCACCCACTTGAAACATCTCTGTGAACTCAACCACATGTTGGTTTGTCCCCAGAGAAGACAATTAGCTTTTAATTTGTGTGAACCCATTCAATTTCCTTCTTTTTGAATTTTATTTGAATGATCAAGGCCATTCATTCATTAATTCATTCACTCACTCATCGAATCAATATGAGAGAGAGAGAACATCAACTATACACTAAGTGCTCACTATGAAAAGAGAGCAGGGAACTATAGAAATTCCCCCATTCATAGAACTTTCAGAAAATGTAACAAAAACAAACATGCACAGCAAATGACCTGAAAGCAAATACAGAATTATACGTTCTGATGATTGCTAGGTGGAAAAAAATGTACAAGGAAGATAAAAACCTGTAGTTGTGATGGCTGTATTAACTAGGGCATGAAAATTGAAAACGTGTACATTTCCTCTCTTCCCTGTTTCTCTGCAAAGATCAATTAGGAAGATACTCACCTTCCTGGAAAACACAAAGGGCAATTAGAAGGTGCCTCCTACCCACGAGAGAAGACATCTGCTCATGCTTTCAAGGACTGAAAAACAGGTCAGCTCCATCACCAAGACCTCTAGCTGCCACACCCCACCCCCACTCAAAGATCTCAGTCTCCTGATGGTACACACAGTGAAAATCAATTTTGTTACTAAGTCAGCTAAGCAAAAAGTGGCCCTCCCTGAATGAGAAGGTAAAGGAATCAACGCTGGATGCCTAAAATGACCATTAAATCAGGGATGCTGCCATTTGAATATTTTGCAAAAATGGAAAAGCTTCGGTCTTAAATGGAACGGTGCTGTTTGTTTCAGTGTGTCCATTCGGAAACAAGAATCCTCCACTATAATTACCCCGGCAGCCAGTTACTCTCCAAAACCTTCCTTGATTTCCCCAGGCACAGTTATTAATGGCCATGTCCTCTGTGCTCCTGAGAGCCTTCCATTACAGCTCACTTTTGCATTGTGCCATAAATATCCTGAGGTCTTTGAAATTATTTTTCTGCCTCTTTTACTCAGTTGAGGACCTTGGAGAGAGCAACTTGGTCATATTAATTTGTGTGCCCTTAGCAGCTAGCAGAGTGATAAGTGTATAGGAGTAAAAGTCAACAAAAGTTTAAGTGCATGGAAAAAAAAAAGACTGAATAAATGAAATCTCATTATAACACATAGAGAAGGGTAACATGTGACTTTTGACTTGGACCCTGAATGAAGAGATCCTCATACAAAATTGATGTAGAAATACCATTTAAGAGACAATGAGTGTCGGGGTTGTGAGAAGAAGCAGGGATGCAGAAGAAGGAGGCTACTATGGGCAATGGAAGTGAGTAGGGAACATGAGGCCAGAGCCAAACAATGTGGCACCATCCTGGTCAGGTAAGAATGTTAGGAAGTGTGCTATGAATTCATTCTAAGCAGAAAAATTGCATGATGTGGTATAGTCTTAAAAGATCACTCTGGCTGTTGTTTGGACAATAGGCTATGGAGATGCATGTTTGGAAGCAAGAAAACACTGGGAGATGGTTAAACAGGTTCAGGCAAGAAATGATAGATGGATCTAAAGCAGAAACAGTCAAAATAAAAAGTAGATAAACCCGACACCTGCCAGGAGAGTCTTCTCAGTTGTCAAACTATTGAAACATTTCTATACCGGTTGTATAATGGTCACTTCCAAGGGCCTTTAAGTGGTACCTCACACCAATACCCATATTCCTAAGGATGTCCCCTAAAATCAAACCAACACATAAGCCTGGCCTGGTAGAGTCCCTCTTCCTCGTGAAATTCTGTGGCCTGACTCTCTTGTGATTGGGTCCTAGGCTGTACTGTTTACTCAGAATCACTGGATTCAAAAGATGTGTAGAGCAACAGGGCAGAATAACAATAATTATGTTAAATTGGATGCTTATTAGACACAGATGGAAAGACCTGACAGGCCAAGTGGAAGCTCTCAATCACCACCAACGCCAGCAACAGAACTTTAGGACAAACTTGAAAATAACCTCAAAGGTCATCTACTTGCAGATAAATCCACAATATTCTGAATTTCACTGAGGATGTGAAGTACCCCAGATGCTATAAATCCAAGATCTCTTCTTCATATTTATTTATTCGCATGTCTGTTTTATGTATGTGTATTGAGGAGAAGCATGTGTGCCATGACGTGAGTGTAGAGGTCAGAATACAACTTGAAGGAGTCATTTCTTCGTGTGAATTCCAGGGCTGGCACTCAGATCATCAGTGCTTTGTGGCGAGTACAATCCCTTTGATCAGTGAGAGAAGACATGTATTAAGAAAACAGACATAGACAGGTGGTGTGGTGTACACCTTTAATCCCAGCACTCGAGAGGCAGAGGCAGGTGGATCTCTGTGAATCTTAAGCCATCCTGGTCTACAGAGTAAGTTCCAGGACAGCCAGGGCTATGTAAAGGAGACCCTGTCTCATAAAAACAAAACAAAAGGATACAGGCTAGGACTAACTGGGATAAGAAAGGGAACCAGGTAGAAGGGAGAAGAAGTGTGGTTAGGGAGGGAAATGAATGAGAATAAAAATATATATGAAGTTGCCATGATGAAACTCATTACTTCATATGCTATGCTAACCTTAAAAATTAACTGTAAAAAATAATTAAAAACAAGTTCAGAACTTTGCAGAATTGGTCATTATAATGATTTTATGGTTTTTATTCATTTATTTATTATTATTTTTGTATGTGTGTGTGCCTTTGCTTATATGCCACATGTGTGCAGGTACACATGAAAGCAAGAAGAAGCTGCTAGATCCCCTGGAGCCAGACTTATAGGCAGTCATGGGATGCCCAATATGGGTGCTGGGACTCGAACTTGGGTCTTCTGGAAGAGCAGCAAGTGCTCTTAACTGCTGAGCCATCTCCCCAGCCCTGGTAGGCATCCTTGAAATAAGGAATAAAATATCATCTTGTTCAAAGGGAGAGAGGGAAGTGAGAAACTGAGACAGAGACAGAGAACAGTGACTCACTTTGACAAAGTTTAGTTAAGGTCCTCTGGGTACCCATCTCATTACTTTGACCCCCTTCCTGTCTTTCACCTAGTTTTACCTCACCTAGTTTTAACAAGAACTCTGACAAACTGACATGAGAATTACTCCCCCTTTATAACTCATCATCTTCGATATCTGACTGTGTTACTTATCCCCTCCCTGTGTGATGCGCTGTAGATCCCTGGCTTGTCTTCAGGGTCTGTGGGATGTTATAAAATATATATTCCATATTTTTTACCATTTCTTGGCACAAAACTCCTAAAATCCTTAGACTCCTGTGTATGATGTCCTTAGTATGCTAATATATTTGATTCATGGCAGCCCCTAGATAACCTCAGCATGGATGCTGGCTATCAGAGAGACCACCGCAGGACTGAAGGACCAGAACTTTGAGCCCCCTTCTCAAACTTCATTGAAGGGAATGCAGCTGAAGGATATGTTGGCTATCAAAGACTAGCAATTAAATCAATCATGTGTGCGGAATGAAGCCTCCCTAAGAACTCAGATAAGGTTTAGAGAGCTTCGGATAGCCAAACAGGCGGCAGTTCCTAGGGGCTGGCATTCCCACCAGGTCCGAAAGCTCCATTTCCTTCTCTGTCATTCCCTATGCACCTCTTCACCTGCATCCTTTGTAATGAGCCAATCTCTACGAATGTTTCCCTGAGTTCTACAAGCTGCTCAAGCCAATAATCAAACCCGAGGAAAGGATTATGGGAACCATGATAGTGGCAAAGGGCTTGTGAAATCCTAGGACTTGCAATTGTCAGCCACAGAGCTGAGGGGGCAGTCTTTGGGACCGAACCCTCAACCCAAGCGATCCAACACTGTCTCTAGGTAGACAATATCAGAAACTGTTCTGTCCTAGAGAAAAATGATGGTTTGTTTGCTGGTTGTGAAAAATCTTCACATATTTGGGAACTTTGGTCCTCTGTGTTAATTGTTGCAATGAGAAAACAGAGAAAATATTTTCCCCCACTTAGTCATTTTAGCAAGAATCTTGTTACTCTTTGTCTTAGTTAGGTTTTCGTTGCTATGAGGAGACAACCACAGCAACTCTTATAAAGGAAAACATTTAACTGGGGCTGGCTTGCAGTTCAGAGGTTTAGTTTATTATCATCATGGCAGGAAGCATGGCAGCATGCAGGCAGACATGGTGCTGAAGAAGTAGCTGAGAGTTCTACATCTGGATCCAGAGGCAACAGGAAGAGAAAGTGACATTGGGCCCAGTTTGAGCTTCTGAGCCTTAAAGCCCACTCTCTGTGACATGCTTCTTCCAACAAGACCACACCTACTCCAACAAGGCCACACCTCTAATAATGCCACTTCCTATGAGTCCATGGGGCCATTTTCTTTTCTTTTTCTTTCTTTCTTTTTTTTAAGATTCATTTATTTATAATGTACACAGGATGTATGACTGCAGGCCGGAAGAGGGCATGAGATCTCATTACAGATGGTTATGAACCACCATGTGGTTGCTGGGAATTGAACTCGGGACCTCTGGAAGAGCAGTCAGTGCTCTTAACCTCTGAGCCATCTCTCCAGCCCCGGCCATTTTCATTCAAACCACCACGCCCTTAATAACTCATCTTCCCTTAGATGCTCACCATCACTGATGCCTTCATCACACCCCTTGCTGATCAATCCCCACTCATTCCGGTATTTGGGGCTGGGCTTGTTCTCACAGCAGGACTCTAACCTGGAACCATTCTGGATACTTCACTTGTATTGTTGCAGTCAGTCTCTGTCCACAGGCCCAGAGAGACAGTTATTATTCTCAGAACCTAAGCTCATTGTAAAGAAGCAGCTATCTCTGATATGGTACTGCACATTATATAATGTAGCAGATCAAAGCAAATCTTAATAAGAACTATGGCTTTCAGTGGCAATGATGTGTTGTGACTGTGACAAACGCCTATGCTACGTTATGTGGACAATGGGGACACAATGCATAGATAGGAAATCTCTGTGTCTTTATTTTGATTTTTCTGTGAACGAAAGACGTTTCTAAATCAATTAAACCCTTTTTGGGCCTGTGATATGACTCAGTAGATTTGATGCCTGGGTCCCATGGGGGAAGGAAAGAACCAGCTCCAGAAAATTGTACTCTGACCTCTACACGTGTACGATAGCGTGCATACGCCCACATATACACATCTCAAACACAAACATACATGCAAAAAATACAGGAAATAACAGTTTAAATTAAATCAGAAGAAGAGGAGGAGGAAAAGAAAGATGAAGAAATGGGCAGCTTACTTACGACGACACAGCTCTTGAATATTGGGGGTAGGCTGTGAAGCCAGACATCAGACGTTGAGAACTATTTTACTTTTTCTCACTGTACAATTAAGTGTACGCAAGTAGTGTGTGCTCAGCAATTAGCCTGGTCCATCTATATACGCATGATCTTTTCTGTTATCCTGTGGTCAGAACACTTAACATAAGGTACACTCTCTCTGCCCACTTCCAACTGTGTAATGCAGGCTGCAGACTGGTAGGTGCAGCTGCCTAGCACACGCCTAAAATGTATTCTTCTTGCCTAACTGAAACCTCACACACACCCACTTCACCCTCCCACACAACCCTAGGAAGCACCACTCCATTCTCTGCTTCAGTATGCAGTCCCGTGCAATTGGTTTTGTTTCTTTGTTTTGTTTTGTTTTGTTTTTGTGCAAGCCTCTGCGAACTAAGGGAATCCTTCAGGAAAGCTAATCCTGGTCTCCCAAGGGTAAGACAGAAGAGTTTGCAGAACTGGGGGAAAGGCCTCTTCCAAGGAAAGAAACAAAGTGTCATAGAGAGAGGGAAACTGTTTGCCTACCTACCTGCGGTTAGCCAAATCAGCTGATGCAGAGAAGTACACTAGGAAAGAATAGAAAGTAGAGAGAGCCTGGAAGGCCATGATCACATAGCTGGCCCTTAGTCAATGGAGTCATGAGAGCTTCTGATACAGGTCCCAGAGCTGAGCTTCAGGAACTGTGTAGGGCAGAGGATGAACTTGGAAGGATGAAGGGAGAGCCCTGGATCAAAGGGGCCAGGTGGGAGGTTATTTTCTGGCCAGGTGGAAGCTGAGCAGGAGGGAGGTACAGAGTGAGATGAAAATAGAAGGGGTTTATCAAAAGGTGGTGGGGGCACTGAAGAAAAGGAAAACCACGGCTCAAAATAACTCCTTCTGCCTTGGCAGCCACGGCTCTCCGATGCTTTCATTTACACCTGCGTTTGCTAGGTGGCAAGGGCGCAGCTGACCAGTAGTAAATTGCTCCTTATCTCTAGATCCCAGCCATTTCTCTCTTCTGCCCGAGTCT
The DNA here is from genome assembly GCA_902168325.1 of Peromyscus nudipes. Lineage (NCBI taxonomy): Eukaryota > Metazoa > Chordata > Mammalia > Rodentia > Cricetidae > Peromyscus > Peromyscus nudipes. The sequence goes on from CABHPH010158568.1 coordinate 9,175, forward strand.
GAATAGTAAGTGTTCTGTTCTCCCAAAGAAAACAGTGTCATTGAATGTGGGGGAAGTGTCAGCAATAGGAAGGTTTGATTTTTATGGGCAAAGTTTCACACGATGGCTCTGAACATGTCTATTTCTTTCCCAGTGACCCACCCGACCTTGGAAAGTCATTTTCTTCCTCTTTTCAGTACAATTTTAAAATCGAAGTGTTTTTGAAAACTGGAGAGACAGACTCAGGAATGAGACTTTCAGTAAAGAAAGGGCGATCGATTTGTTCAAGGGTTCCCCAGATAAGACTGAGTGGGGGTAGCTAGAAGCACCTGAGTGTGGGTCACGGATTATGCAGCCATGGGGAAGAGAACTAATCTCTCAGCACCTGATACTTCTCAGTACTGAGTCTGATGCTGTGCATTTAACAATGAAAGAACAATATTTGCCTCCCGGGCATCCACAGACCTGGGCAAAGATTACTTGAAGCTGCATGTAGTGAGGCATGCCTGTCATTTACTAGGAAAGCTGCAGCAGGCTATCATGAGTTCAAGGCCAGTCTGAGCTACAGAGCAAACCCCTGTCTGAAAAAAAAAAATCCAACCAAAATATTTGATAGCTGGTTTTGGATGAAAGACTATGAAAAACTCTGGAGATGTCATGATTTTCTGATCAATAGTTGATAAAAGGTCTGATTGTCACTTAAAGTTGCAAACATAGTATATACATCAGGTAATTGAAAAGATCAATTTCATATAATAGTATCTGAAGACGCCGGTCCTTTGACAAAGAGACTCCCTTCTCCTTTTCAGTGAGAATGTGACATGACAGCAGGAGCTGAGCAAAGAATGACTTCCTCCAGCCACCCATGCCCCACACTTGTCCTCCAGCCCCTCAAGGAATGAGCAAAGCAAAGTCAGGCAGGTAGATGTAGGAGTGAGAAAGGGTAGCAGAAAAACATCTTACTGGAATGGGACTATAATCTGAATAAAAGGGAAGATGTTCAAGTTGGCTCCTGGAGGAGTTCACTGGTGGGCTTCCACAGGCTGTACCCTTGACCTGGGCAAAAGCCTGCTGGTCTAGCATCATTCTCTCCTATGAGCCCTGTGCTCCAGAAATGCAACACTGGCTTGTCATAGGTGAAGGCTGCCTCTCCCTCAGGACCAATCTATAGAACAGGATGCAAGAAGCTCTTACTTAGGGCTGCCAGATAAACTACTCTCTTTGTCCAGACAAAATATGGGGGTGAAGATCTACACCCAAGAAGGGAATTTCTCATCTTCTAAAATCCTAGTAGGTTGGATAACTGGGCTAGGGGGTCAGACAACAGGCCTATGTGTTTCACTGATTGCTTTCCACAAGGTTCCACTGATGAAGTTAAGGGTGGGTAACCCCCTCTTTCAACCATGATCTCAGAATAGAAAGAACTCACAGCATAACCACACTCTCCAAAGAAATCTACACAGATTTGATATTAATCTCCACTTTCATGATCCTACTGTATCCTTGACATGACTGGAGGTTTGACAAGATGAGGTTTTCACCTTGGCTTTTCTCCTGCACTGGCATCTGACATACACTGAATCTACTTCCAGATTCATGTTGTTGCATCACCTGAACCTGCCATGTAGCTTCCTCTTTGGTTTGCAGTCACCAAACAGAAAACACATTCTTGATGCCCCAATGCTAAGCCCATGTAAAGGAATAAAGAATACAGACAAGATCCTCTTGCTTCCCAGTTTTCCTGCTTCTTCTACACCCCAAACTCAAAGTGAGATGTAATCGTTACAGTGCAAAGACAATATGAAGTAGCACCCCACAAACACCAGAGGAAGTGTAACATGATGGACCACTTAAAAGACCCGATTTGACCCCAAATCAAGTGTTGGGAGTTCTAGGCATGTCATTTTAGAGTGAAAACAATGGGCAAAGTCATTAGGGGGCAAAGATGCTTCCTCCAAGATGGCTGAGTCTCATTCCATCACAGTAAAGAAGGGCTCTGGGCTTCCACAGCTTATGGGCCTCACACATTCTGTGGTGGCTATGAATAAGGCTAACACAAAGTGGTAAACATACTTAAAACAGTCAGGTGTGTGTGTGGGGGGGGGGGGTTCTTTAATGCAGTTCTCAGTGTGAGCTTCGTAGATGACAACACTGTGTCACAACGTCAAAAGACTGAGCATGCCCACAACAGTCCTCAGAACAGGAAGTAACAGAGGAAATGGTTGCAGAGTCACATTGCATAGACACAATAAGCTTGAGGTGAGGGTGGCCTTATTCCTGACACTGGGCATTCCAAAGCTTCCCAGTCATCAGTTATGTCCCATGAATGGGGTATGGGTGAACCACTAGGCCATAACCCTTGAAGCTCTGGGGATACTGGATGTCCTGGATCGTTCACCTCCTGGGACCATCAGCAGCTTTATTTGGCACTCTTTGGAGAGTTAAGGAACTTACAGAGCCTGCAGGAAAAGCCTAAGACATACTATTGAGTTCATGGCTCAGGCTCCACCTGCTGAGCAGAGTCAAGGAGCAGGTCCTCAGTATAGAGGCTGCATTGCTCATCAGGCTTCCGGAATTTAAGTACCTGGTTCTAAGACCCCAGTGGTCAGCTCAATGGGACACCAGTCTGTGTTGAGAGATGGGAGTAAGAAGATTGAGCTCCTGGAGGTGACCCATCCACAGCTTTGGAAATTTGCCCACTTATCATTGATGAGTCCTTTTAGTGGCTCCCTGTCTGTCTTCAGAGTAACTGATCCAATAATATTTGAGAATTCTGAAAATTAAAGCCACATATTGTCCTGAAGTATAAGGTGTAAAAAGTTCACCAGATTTCAAAAACATTTGCATTATGACAAGAATGCAATGGCAAATTGTCAGAAGGATTAGTGGTCAGAATATGATTTGTAATTATGTTTCACATGTAACTTAATTCATCAATATGAATGTATTTTCAGCTATTGTGGATTTTCAGATATTGTTGCAAACATGAATGCCTTGGCTAGGACAGAGAGCTCACAGCTATCTTCAATGCCTCCAGTCCTAGGAGGGCACAGAGCCTACATCCTGCCCCCCCCCCCCAGGCATCTAATCTTAATCAGGTCCCTGTCTTATTATTTGGGCACTTAGCAACTTTTTTAAAAAATGAAGTTTAATAGAATTTGGCTAACTTATTATTGCTGCTATTGTCTCTTTAAAAATACATTCTCTACTCACTTTTCTAACTTACATGCTCACACTGAAGTAGCATTCCTCCAAGGTCATTCCTCCAAGGTCACATGTCTAGTGAGCAAGTCAGAAGTTATTAAAAGACCTGCTTATATCAGCACTTAGGAGCTGAGGCAGGAGGATCCGTGAGTTCTTGCCTAGCCTGGACCACTTGGTAAGACCCTTGTATGAAGAAAACAAGACCTGCTTCATTGTAAGCCACTGCCAGCACTTCTCAAACAATGTGTTTACAAGTCACTCAACTATTAATGTGTTCACATGTCACTCCCATGCCTTAAAATACTGGCTGTGACTTAACAGGTCTAGAGTGGAGCCCAAGATTCTGCATTTCAAACAGGCTCCTCTGTGAGGCCAATCCTTCTCAGCAGGTCCCACCAGACTTCACAGGCTGACAAAGTCTCACCCAGATCCCTCTGGGTACACTGGCATGGAGGTGGCCCAGATCAAGCTGTCGGGGTTATCATTCACAGCTGATTTCCCCTCTTTCACTGAGTGGCTTTTGATCAGGGTTCCAATGGATGGCTAGCGAGAGCTAATTACAATCCCAACTAATTCACTGTGTCAGTTGTTATTCATTAACAAATTATGTTCCTGACAAACTGCTCTAGTGTGGTACCCTAAGTACTGTAATTAAAATCTTAGGAAGTTGCATGTGGGCCTAATTGATTTCCTTAATGTATTACTCAGACTAAACATTCCATTATTTTGTGTCTTGATGTTTATGAAGGGGTGGAACTGCCACTGCCACCCAGGCAGAGGGGAGATCTCTCTCTGGGCAAGTAGGGAGCTTTCCTGCTTGTGAGTCCTACTCATTTCCACAGCACCCAATGACACTGCTCTTTCCATGGGCACCAGTCACATAGGAAAAATCGGAGAGTAAGTCCATTGTATTTGTACCCTGTATTTCTTTCTTGGGTTACCAAACTTTGGGAAATCATGCTGATACCTTAGCGTTACCATGGAGGAATGAAACGTCACTTACCATGTTGCCATGTCTCCCACATCTTTTGGGGCCTCTTTCTGGTGATCATCACCACAGGGCAGAGTGAAGAAAGGTATTAGATCTGGTAGCTAAGTGTCTGTGCTTCATCTACAGCTGTCTGTGATGCAGACAAGTCCAAGTGTGCTTATCAAAATTTGAAATGCCATGGACAGCCTGTATCTATGCAGCAGTCCCTTGAATTAAACTGCATTTATGTATCCATTCATGTACTCAAAGCTCCGCGTATGTGCGTACTCGTGAGTCTGTGCCAGCTTGTAGGAATCAGTCTTCTCCTTCCACCATACGGGGTCCAGGGAGTAAACTCAAGCCATTAGCCTTAGCAGCAGGCACCTTTACCTTCTGAGACATCTTACTGGCCTCTACCTTGTTTTTTGAGCCAGTTTCTCAATGGCCTGGAACTTGCCAAGTAGGCTAGGCTGAATGGCCAGAATGCCCCAGGGATCCTCCTGTCTCCACATACCCAACAACAGGATTACAAGTGTGTGCCACCACAATCAAACTCACATCCTCATGTTTGACAGCCTTTCAGAAGCACCCAGCCTAGGCAAGGCCCAAAGTAAGATTTTTTTTTTAATTATATCTGCAAATTAAACAAAGTATACTGATGACACATTGTATCCTGGGCACTCTTCTTATCCTTTGAAACCAGTTAGCTCTTTCCTGGCTTGCTCAGTTCCTGTGAGGGGAGGACTCTTAGCATCTCTGTTTTACAAATGAGGAAACAGACCCACAGGAACTTGCCTAGCCTCATGCTGCTCCGACTGGTCCTGGCTGACTCTGAGTCCCAGCTTGAATCACATTCTGTCTCTCTGCAGCAGAGTAATGACTAGTGAGAAGACATCACGTCCTCATGGACAAGTTTAGACTAAAATGGAATCCTGTTCCTATTCCATCACTAAGAAAACAGAGACCAGGAGGTTGTTGAGCTGACCCAAGTCTCAGGGCTTGGAAACAGCAGGGTCAGAATTTGAGCCTATGCCCAGCTCCTATATTTTTAAATCTCTATGCATCTCCTATAAAGTGACGAGAGATCTGAGAAATCATACAGGTATTTGGGGCCGACTCAGTCCAACCAATTTAAATACGCTCCAGGTACCTCTGCCCTAGATTTCCAGCAGATGAAAGACTGGGCCAGGCAGAGAGTGCAGAGCTGGATATGAAGTCAGGCCTCCGCATAGTCTCCCCATTTGGACAACAAGGTTCTCATACACCCCTGCCCTTCCCACCCTCCGGCAGAATTCATCACAGAGGTGTTGTCCGAGGATAAATCTAGCCGGCTCATGCTACATCTCAACCTGTCAGATGAACTAAAAAAACACAGTTCGGGAACATCACTCTCCCTTTTTCCTGAGGACATGCAACAATTCCTGATTCTGACTCAAATCTATGGCCTCTGGGAGGTCTTCTGTAGGAGATGGAGCATTTTAATAGGCCAGTTCTTAGGCCACACAGACGTGCTCAATGAGTACTCCTGACACCTCACCCCTATTCCTTCTGAGTCATTTCCTGTGTCCCTGGTCCACAGGCTCCCTCTTCACACATTTCTGCTTCTCTCTAACAAGTGCCTGTGTACATCAAGTCCATCCCTCCAGAACTTCTAATCCCTGGACTTCTGGCCCAGGTATCTCATGATGACCTGCCTACACACCATCCTTAGGAAGCTCCTTCTACAGAATACATTCACAGTTCAGTGTGTTTTCCTCCAAGCGAAATTGTGCATCCTTCCTTGGCCATGCCCCACTGATAAGCTGATGGACCACTCATTACTATCAACACATGATATTCATCAACTGTGTTTTGAAATGCATATACAGAGGGAATATACATATTGTATATCTTTATCACTATTAGGTAACACCACAAGAATACATCCTCACATTTGCCTGTCCTCATAGAAACATCCTTTTGTATAGGTCTTCAAGGGAATGTGCTGCCATTGGTTTACTGTTAGGGTCTCTACCTTCTTGGGCTGCTTGAAATGGATAGAACACTGCATAGATATGATAAATTTTTCTTTAAAAAATCCTGCTTCACAAATGAGTCTGTCAGATATGCTAGGCCTGTGGGCTGAAGATGGGTGCCCCAAAATTGCAGAGAAACCTCAAGTGACTGTCCAGGCAGCTAGCTGTTTCTATCATTCCTCACATTTTTTGGAAGTTGCTCGTTTGCACTTCCTGTTTTACTAGGTAATATTATCTCCTTCTCAGGTCTCTGAGGGAGCTGAAGATTAGATAGCTATAGTTTTCCTTGCTAACAAATTCAGAAAAGAAATACACTAAAGTGGTGTAAAGTATATAAGTTTAAAAGACATCAAAAGATAGTTTTCGGTTGGTAATACAAGTTAGGATAGGAAGTGAATTAGGTACATTTTGGACTCACCAAAATAGAATAGATAATGGAATATTTTCACTGAATTTGTCAAATGCAAATGGACTAGACATTGTTGATGTATTTATTGCCTGTATATATTGTATATAGTTATTGTACTTATTGTATAAAGTGTTTCTTATATTAGTTATAACTTTTTTAATTTTAGACAAAAAAGGGGGAAATGTGATATTTTATTTGTGCACCCCAATAAAGCTTATCTGGGGATCAGAGGAAAAAGCCAGCCACTATATTAAACATAGAGGTCAGGCAGTGGTAGTACATGCCTTTAATCCTAGCATTCAGAAAGCAGAGATTCAGCTGGATCTCTGTGAGCTCAAGGACACATTGGGAACAGAGCCAGGCATGGTGGCACATGCCTTTAATCCCAGCACTCGTTAACCATAGAGGTCTGGAGGTCTGTCAGATAGACAGGAAGTGATAGAAGAAAGAGGAAGTGATGTAGCTGGGTGGAGAGAGGAAGTAAGATGTCAGGACACAGAAAGACATATAGGCATGAGTATACAGGAAGTAGCTCTCTCTTTGGCTGAGGATTTCCTTGTGGTAAGAACTTGTGGCTTGGATTGTTCTATTCCTCTGATCTCTCAGTTTTCACCCCAATATCTGGCTCTAGGTTTTTTTATTAATAAAATCATTTAGTAATTCATGTTACACTTAACATAATTAATATGTATTTTATTAATTTAAAAATTAATATTAGTAGTCAATACCACAAACTCAAAACAAGTTTTAAGTTTAAAGAATCATGGAGATGTATTCATCTCTGCACATGCCACTGTGAGTTTTTACACAGGCTCTTGGAACAAAAATGTTGAAAGTTAAAGCTCACTCCTAGAGCAATACTAATATTTAATATGAGAGTTCTTTAAAGACACTTGACAAGGGGCTGGAGCAATGACTCGGTAGCTAAGAGCTCTTGCTGCTCTTACAAAGGACTAGCGTTCAGTTCCCAGTGCTCAAATCCTGCAGCTTACAACCACCTATAACTCCAGCTCCAGGAGATCTAATGGCATCTTCTGGCATCTGTAGACATTTGCACCCACACACACACACAAATAAATAAATCTTCTAAACAAAATGGGGAGGGGGGGCTAGAGAGATGGCTCAGTGGTTAAGAGCACTGGCTGCTCCTCCTGAGGACGTGGTTCAATTCCCAGCACTCATATGGCAGCTCATGCTTGTCTGTAACTCCAGTTCCAGGGCTTCTGACATTTGCACAGACATACATGCAGGCAAAACACCAATGAACGTAAAACAAAAATAAATTTTAAGGAAGAAAGAAAGAAAGAAAGAAAGGAAGGAAGGAAGGAAGGAAGGAAGGAAGGAAGGAAGGAAGGAAGGAAGGAAGGAAGGAAGGAAGAAAGAAAGAAAGAAAGAAAGAAAGAAAGAAGGAAGGAAGAAAGAAAGAAAGAAAGAAAGAAAGGGAAAGAAAGAGAAAAAGAGAGAAAGAGAGAAAGAAAGGAAAAGAAAGAAAAGAAAGCCAGCCCACTTGACTTAACTAGGGAGCCCAGCTGCATATAACAACTTCTCCTTCCAAGCAAACCACAATTTGCAAGGAAAGAAAGAAGCCACACAACCATCAGGGTGGCAGCTTCCACCATTCTCTCTAATTTGTCTGGCATAAAAGAAAATATCTAGTTTAGGGAGTTTGTTGAGAATTCAGACCATTCTGGAAGCATGATGCTGATACCTCTCAGGATGAGATTTCTATCTCCCTTTTTTTTTGGAATGACCATAGGGAAGTTGACTGCAGTTTTCAGGTTTGGGAGATCAAGACAGCTCACAAAATCTTTGGGACAAATTCTTTCTTGATTTTTGAAAACTACCGGAATTGATCATGTAATTACACAAATATAAACCAAGTGCCCACTCGGTGTCTATGGTGAGAGCAGCCAAGACTGTAAGCTAAGAAGAGTGCTGGCACTTCAGGTTAAGAGGCAAAGATTCCACTAACTGGTGTAGGTCTGTGTTTTTTGGCCAGAACCAGCCCTTGAAGAGGGAGATAAGTGTTCTGCCCAGATGTGAACCTAGAGCAGGATGGCTGGTATTGAAGGGGTACTGTAAGATGCAAGAGCATCCAACCCATGAGGTGGAGGCTCTTCCAGCATCTTCAACTTTTGTCACACACAATTTTAAAAGAACATTTTAGGACAAATTACTTGAATAGTCATTTCCCCAAAGAAGATGTACACATCGCCAATAGATCTGTTAAAAAAAAAAAAAAAAAAAAAAAAAAAACCTCAAGACTTAAGAGATAGCTCAGCTGTTAAAAGCACTTCCAAAATACTTGAGTTCAGTTCCCAGCACCCACAAAGCAGCTAGCAACTATCTGTAACTCCAGTTCTAGTGGATCTTCTGGCCCCTATGGGCACTACATGCATGTGGTATCCAGATATACAAATAAGCAAAAACACTTACATATGTAAAAATAACAAGATAATAATAAACTTAAAAATTCTTAATATCACTAATTGTGAGGGAACTTCAGAATGATGATTACAGACAAATTCAGTAAATGCTGGGGCTGGATAGGGGGTTCAGCTGGTAAGTCCTTACGGAAGAAGCATGAAGACCTGGCTTCGAATCCAAGCACCAATATAAAATGCCCAGTGCTGGGGTGGAGGAGATGGGAGGATCCCTGTGGCTTACCAGTCAGCCAGACTAGCCAATCAGTGAGCTCCAGGTTCAGTGAGAGACCTCTTCTCAAAAAAGGAAAATAGCGTTGACAAGAAGGATGACCTGAGCTCAATCCCTGGGCCCCACATGGTAGAAGGAGAGAACTGCTCCCCAAATTGTCCTCTGACCTCCACACATTCTTTATGGCACGTGTACACACACATACAAAATAAATAAATGAAATGTAAAAAAAAAAAAAAAAGAAAGAATGGACCTCTGGCCTACACACACACACACACACACACACACACACACACACACACACACGCACGCATAGACATTCGTGCACACATGCAGCCTCATGAAACAGCATTCGTCATTGTCTTTATTGCTGCAGTCATCTCTGATATTTCTGTATATTCTGTCTCACTATTTGTTATGTTGGTCATGTCGCATTGAGTTAACGCCGTGACCTGTTAATCCCGTGGTTCTCAAGATGTGGGTTGTGACCCCTCTGAGGTGTCACCTAAAACCATCGGAAGCACAGATATTTACATTACGATTCATAATAGTAGCAAAATTACAGTAATGAAGTAGCAAGGAAAACGATTTTATGGTTGAGGGGGTCACCACAACATGAAGAACTGTATTAAAGGGTCACAGCTTTAGGAAGGTTGAGAACCACTGTGTTAATCAATTTTAATTTGTATTTGGAAAACTCTACACAATTGTGATTGCTTCTTTCTGGGTCCAGTGGTCAACCACATCCTGCTTGGGGGTGGAGGTGAGCATGTCTTCAACTGAGCAGGAGCACCATCTACGGAGCCCAAGAGACTTGGGGGCTCTGCCATGTGAGGGTCTCTGGTTATTTCCCATTAAACACTCTGCATTGACGGGGAGATGCTACACATGTCCAGAAGTTTCAGCTTTATCTCTAGGGTAGTTAATGAGGTGAACATACCTGAAGCCTGCCCACCAGAGGCACACATACCTGAAGCCTGCCCACCAGAGCCTTTCTTGTTAGTGTCTAGTCAAAGCTTTGCTAATGTGTACATTAAATTCCAAAATTTTTTGACTATAGGAAATAGTGTCCTGCTGATCCGTATAACACAGGTCAACAATGAGTTCTTATTGGTGCAATTTAAAGTACTTGGAGCCTGTGGCTCTAACCCACTGGTAGACTGTTTTGCTGCTGTGTGCAAGGACTTGGAATTGATCATCATTACCATCTTACTGTCTTTTTTACCTTTCTACATTCCTCTGTACCTTTCTACATTCTCAATCAAAGAAGGTGTGCATGTGTGTGTGCCCACGCATGCGTGTGCAGGTGAATGGTGGGGTGTGTACATGAAATCTCAGGTTGTTATTCCTCGGGTGCTGTCCCATTTTATTTTATTTTGTTTTGTGAGTCCGTCTCTGGCTGGCAGCAATGACTCTCCTGTCTCCACATCATCAGTGCTGAGATTATAAACAGGTACTGTCAGACCTGGCTTTTTTTTTTTTTCCTAACGTGTCTTCTGGGGATTGAACTCAGGTCCTCATGCTTATAAAGCAAGTACTCTACTGACTGAGTTATCCCTCCATCCCCAAAGAATCAATATGAGAACTGGCTAAAATATCTCCTGGCTCACACTATGACAGTTTTAGGATCCAAAGAAACTTCTAGTCTTCCACTGGGGAAGCGAGATTACTGAAAGCCTTTGTGTGCAGCCACCAGTGTAGGGCCATCGACCAGGAACATCCTTGTCATCTGATGTTGACTGTAAGGGTGACAGATTTCTGTCTCTGCAGTCTTGGCTTTGGCCTCCAGTGAACAGAAGTGCGTGCAAGGTGCTCATCAGAGCAAAGGCCAGCCAGAAGCTGTGACTTCATCAAGCTTCCCCAACAGACAGCATGAGTGGTACTGTTCTTGCTTGCTTGCTGGTGACTGTGTCTTTAGCAAATGCTTGTGTGGCAGAATCTGGCCCAAGACTTGCTTTCATTATAGGTTGTAGCAAGGTTATGCTGGTGTGGTAGTCTGCCACTGGCCTCAAACTCCTTAGGGTAGCCAGTGTTCGCTAAGGGGTAGTGAGGGGACACCTAAGAGCTCTGATTAGAAAATGAATGGCATTCAACTTATAGGCTCCATCTTCATTCCCAGATCCATATGTAGAGCAAGGGATGCTAGAGAATGAGGTTACTTAGGGGGCAAATGTATGGCAACATGACTCGCAGAACTGATAGGTGGAGTGTGTAAAAGGTACCACTGACTCTCAGTGTTGAATTGGTAAGAAAAACTCAGCAAAGAGGCTCTCCGAGAAAGGTCATTTCGCTTTGGATCGTAAAAGGAAATAGGACAAACACTCTTAAGTGGTCAGGCAGCCATGATGCTTCCAAATCCATGGATCACATTTGAAACCATAATATATACAACAAGAATCAGTCTCTGGGCATTTTATTCTATTTGCACATGGTCTTTTAGCTAAGAAATAAACAGTTTTGGAATAACATTGTTGAAATACAGAAAAAAAATCCATTTGAACCTAAACTTTTTCTTTTCTTTCTGTCTGTTTTTATTTTGTTTGTTTGGGTTTTTTGCTTGTTTGTTTGTTTGTTTTCTTGGAATTTGTTGTTGTTGATGATGTTGTTGGTTGGTTGGCTGGCTGGCTGGCTGGCTGGCTGGCTGGCTGGCTGGCTGGCTGGCTGG
>CABHPH010158568.1:21081-35245 GCA_902168325.1 Peromyscus nudipes
TGGCTGGCTGGCTGGCTGGCTGGCTGGCTGGCTGGCTGGCTGGCTGGTTGGTTGGTTGGTTGGTTGGTTGGTTGGTTGGTTGGTTGGTTGGTTTTTCAAGACAGGGCTTCTCTGTGTAGCCCTGGCTGTTCTGGTTCTTACTCTGTAGTCCAGACTAGCCTTGAACTCAGAGATCCATCTGCCTCTGCCTCCTGAAGAAAGTCATATGCTGCCACATGCGGCAGCTAAACCTAAACTTTTTCATATCTCACTGCTGAGTCTCAGAACTTCCAGTGGACCAAACAGAGTTAAAAACCATAAGTGAATAAACCCTGAAGAAAGAGATGTCTGCACTGGAATGATATCTGGATAGAAGCTAGTTGTGGTAGTTTGAATGAGAAAAGACCCCCAGAGGCTGGGGTTTTTGAACATTTGTTCCCCAATTGGTAGCACCATCTATGGAAATTTAGGACATTTCTCACAGGCCATTCATTGGTGCTGGGTGATTAGGTGTAACCTAAAGGAAGTGAAGAATCTTCTCTTCATTGTCATGTGGAGCAAACACTAAGAAGATTCAAGGGACTGCAGAGCCACCTAGGACCAGGGGTGGGGACAGACTCAGCCATCATCTGGAGAGTGTGTACTTGTCACAGACATCAGCATCTTCATCTAGAGTCTTTGTATTAGTGACAATTCTAGGGCATGTCTGCTGAGGGACTTTAAGTATATCAACAGTGAGAAGCAGAGAGTATGTGAGATCCCTGTTTGGGGGCTCATTCAGTTTGAGGCAAGAGCCCACATTTTTGGACCTCACCCTCACTGTTTGTCTTTCCTAGACCTGCAAATAAGATGGCGAGAGAACTTGCGTTATGTTGAGGAGTCTTGTTGAAATTGTGGTGATTCTGGATTGTCTAAAGAGTAGAGGCTAAGGCAAGAGCTTGTGTACAATTTGTTTCTTTGGGGATATGAGACAGAAAAGAAGAGCAGAAGATAAGGAAAATGTAAGGGTATACCACAAAGTCGGTCATTGCTGTGTGCCGTAGGCTGGACCCCAAGGCGTTTTCAAGACCTCAATCAAGTATCCCTCATCTGGGCTGGCAAGATGGCATAAATCTGAGTTTGAGCTCCAGGTCCCACAAGTTGGCAGGAGAAAACTGACTCCAGAGAGCTTTCTTCTGACTGCCACACACACATCCTGACACACTATGTGTGTACGTGCACACACTGACACATTTTAAAAATATGCCACTACCTTTGATCCCCCTTTAGTAAAGAGATGTCACATTGGGTTTTAAATCCCATGACCTTCCAGGCCGCACAGGCTGGAGTGGGTTTCCACAGCCATCTCACAGCAATGCCTCAGAGAGGTCCCAAGGAGGAAACACAAGAAGCAGCCTCCGTGGAGCACGGACAGGGTGTAGGCGCAGAACTCGTTGCCAGGGCAGCGTCTGGAGTAGCGCGTGCTCTAAGAAGATGGGAGGGTAGCACACACTAGTGTCTGCCATGGTATAGCTCTTGCCTTAGCCATGTCCGCTTTTGCCCTACATAAACTCTCATTCATTAAAGGGCTTGCAGTGTGGTAGGAGGTCAAGCACATGGAACTCTACGAAGGACTTACTGTAGAAAGCTTCATGGTAAAAGCTAACGTCCCCACTCCTACAACTGGCAGAAGAGATTGAATGGGAGAGCAATCAATCGCCTTCAGGTGCCTCACTGTTCTCATCAGGAGAAAGCACCATACCTCTCTAACGCCGCGACCCTTTAATCCAGTTCCTCATGTTTTTGTTAAATTATTTTTGTTGCTACTTCATAACTGTAATTTTGCTACTGTTATGAATTATAATGTAAATATTTGATATGCAGGATATCTGATATGTGACCCCTGTGAAACAGTCAACGCAAAGGGGTTGTGACCCACAGGTTGAGAACCACTGATATAGAGGCTTGGTTCTAGTCTGTTATCAACAGACTGGGTTCGGTGAACATACTCTGCTTCATCCATGAAGAATGTCAGTCCTTGTACCATGGCCTCCAGAAGGCCACTGCATGAACACAGGAGGAGCACTGGACAGAGACTAGCTGGCAAGGCTAGCTAGCACAGGCCAAGCAATCCGTTGATCCAGTTGATGGAATCTGTCACTGTTTGGATGAAAAATGGCCTTGATAGGCTCACATGTTTGAACACTTGGTCGCAAACTGATATCACTATTTTAAGAGGTTATGGGACTTTTAGAAGGTAGAGCCTAGCTGGGAGGAAGTGAATCAGTAGGGGATGAACCTTGAGTTTTATAGCCCAGACATACTTCCTATTCCATATCTGCTTCCTGATCTCAGATTGAGCAAGCAGCCTCACATTCCAGCTGCTCCAGCTGAAAGCGGCCCCCATGACCATGCCTTCCCTTCCACTGTGGACTGTACCCTCCAACCGTGAGTCAAGATAAACCCTTCCTGAAGCTGCTCCTTGCCGGGTATTTGATCACAGCCACAGGAAAGGCGATTAATCCAAGGCCCTCCTCTGAATAGCTTTTCTCCATCACACATTACTATGAAACACAAAGAGCCACTACTTTGTTCTCGTTCTCCTAGGCCCATGCACAAGCCTTTTATCTACACATTTTTGTCTTTGATTGTCCAGATTTGCTCTTGGGGAGGAGGGTGTCTGATTAAGCAGCCAAACCATTTGCCAGTGCCCAGGACTCTGTGTGTCTCCACTTCAGGCCATTTACCCTTCCTATAGAGTAACCACCAACTACAAAGTTCATAGCTAAGTGCACTTCCTTGTGTGTCACGCTGTCCTTTAAAGCCACCAACTTTCATGGCCATTCCCAAGTACTCTTCCCATCTGATCCTATGAGTTTGAAAGTCTGGTATGCCCACATCATGATGGCAGCACCTGTTGTGTAATTGTCTAATGTCCTGTGGTCGGGACAGTGTGTTGTGGAATATTATTCTAAGATGCGTTACATCTGTTTATATGTATACATGTTTATATGTATATATGTGGTGGAATAGTTTAATGATGCAAAGATGTGTTGAATTCTTTTATGTTGCATTTGTTTAAGTCTGTGAAGCTGTATTAGTTTGCCTGGCTAAAACACACAAGACTGGTCTAATAAAGAGCTGAACAGTCAATAGCAAGACAGGAAAAAGGATAGGCAGGGCTGGCAGGTAGAGAGAAGGAATAGAAGGAGAAAAAGAGGAGAGGAAGGAATGAAAAAAGGAGAAGGAGAGGAGGAAACCAGGGGCCAGTCAGCCAGCCACCCAGCCAGCAACAGAGTAAGAAGGAAAGAAAAGTGTATAGAATAAATAAAGGTAAAAGCCCAGCTGCAAAAAGTAGACAGGATAATTTAAGTTAGAAAAGCTGGCTAGAAACAAGCCAAGCTAAGGCAAGGCATTCATAAGTAAGACTAAGTCTCCGTGTATTTATTTTGGAGCTGGGTGTAAAAGAGTAAAAAAAAAAAAAAAAAATCAACTACCACAGTGCACTTCGAATAAAGACTATTTCTCTGCTGCAGAAAGCACACCCTCACCGGGTGGTGGTGTTGCACACCTTTAATCCCAGCACTTAGGAGGCAGAGGCAGGTGGATCTCTGTGAGTTCAAGGCCAGCCTGGGCTACAGAGTGAGTTCCAGGAAAGTCTCCAAAGCTACACAGAGAAACCCTGTCTCAAAAAAAAAAAAAAAAAAAAGAAAGAAAACACACCCTGACCCCAGAACCCTCCTGATGGTTACCACAACTGTCCAACTGTGGTTTGCCAGATGAGTCCATGCCCAATCTTTAGCCACCACATCCACTAAGATCCTTAGATCTAGTTTTACCCAGCTTTCTGCAAAGTTTTCTTTTGCCCTGCATTCCCCTCATAAGTGATATCATCCCTAAATGTTGCCCTGCAAATCCATACATCTCACTCAGCACTGTGACTTTTTCTTAGTTAGTAGGAGAGACTCTCTAGAGGAGAATGTCTTAGTTTAACCCCCGATGAATTCCAGAAAGAAGTCATTGATGTGGCATGTCTCTTTGTGTCTGTGGAGTCTGTCTCTCACCCTCTGAAGTGCATGTGTCTTACTAGACTATCCAAAGCGCTCATCACTTCCTGCTTTCCATGTCCAGTTTGTCTGATACTACTAATGGAGAAGATCAGCATGAGGTGCCACAAAATGTTACAATAAACAGTTTCTTGCTGATGATTATTACTGCAGCAATAAGAAAGATAGTGTTCCTCTCTGTTTAGGGTAACAAGTTACCAGAGTTTCCCTTCCCATGCTAACGTGAACTTACTTTGTACCTCCTAAGTGATGGATATCAAGAAAAATGCATTTGCCAAGCTAATAGCCACACATCTTGTACCAGAGACTATGCTGACCTGCTCAGAAAAAGCCTCACACTTCACATAGTAGCTGCAATCAGGGACCATTCTCTGGTCTGATCCTATAGATGCCATAGAATCCATAAAATGAAGTCACATGGGAATATAAAGAAGACCTTCATTCCTGTACTTCATGATGGCGCTAGCTCCTGGTTTGACTCTGATCATGTGACATTCGTTTGGATTATTATTTAGGTTAGAGAAAGATGCACAAGCAGGTTCCCACACTATCAAGAACCTTGCACTTGGCCCTTTCTTCCATGGTGGCACAACATGAAGCATGCCTTGGAAGTCTCTGCTCAAGGAATAAGAGGAGGGAGTGCTTGCCCATCAGTTCTCAGCTGCTCACTGTCAGGGTTTGTTCCCTGAGCTTCAATCCCTCATCCCTTCCAGATTTTTCCCATATGAGACACAAGTTATCACCATATGAGGGACAAGAATATGATGCAGCTAGATTGAAGTACAATGAAAATACACCTGCACAAGCTAATTTTTACAGCTATGATAAAAGAAACCATGAGGTTATATATACAAGTTGCCCTATATTGGAGTATATTACCAATCATATTGCTTATTAATTATTACCTCTCTGCATTATGTTGATCCACTAATGATTTAAGTTTCCTGTTTGAGCAACATCTAACTTTGAGGACCATCAAGTAAAAACTAAGCTTTCCACCAGACTACAGTCCTTAGAATTCTCATATACCGCCCCAAGTAAAGAAAGATGGGGTGGAAACTTCCCTGGCAGAGCTTCATTTATCCTGGAATGGGAATTGTGTAACTTTTCCTAGGGAGACATAAACAAATTTCTAGTCTGTTCATCCTATACAGAGCACCAATGACAAACTAATGACTCCACCCACCTAGCTTAGGGAAGCCATGAGTTTGTTGTGGTTACTTACAGAAGAATGGATGACTCAAAGATAGCTATACCACTGAAAAGTCCATCCCAGCATGGGCCACAGCTCACAAAAACTCCATCCCAGCATGGGCCACAGCTCACAAAAACTCAATCCCTGAAGCCTCCTGCACAGCTTGCAGGTCAGATAATGTCCTCTCCCCTACAATTAGACCTGGGGGATGGAGTCTTGTGTAGCTTGTAAGTTTCAGGAGCTTCCTAAGACTCCTGAGTTTACCTCCTGAGTCTAGTAAGTTTGCTTACCTCCCAAGTCTTAAGGAGCTACCCTCCAGAAGGGGATACTTCAGTTTGGAGGACATCACCTTTCCTGTGGCTGTGACTAAAGACTGACAAGAAGCAGCTTCAGGAAATGTTTATCTT
Organism: Peromyscus nudipes; assembly: GCA_902168325.1. Lineage (NCBI taxonomy): Eukaryota > Metazoa > Chordata > Mammalia > Rodentia > Cricetidae > Peromyscus > Peromyscus nudipes. Next base: position 26,709 of record CABHPH010158568.1, read on the forward strand.
GACTCACAGTTGGAGAGTACAGTCCACAGTGGCAGGGAAGGCATGGCAATGGGATTTACTTTCAGTCATCATGTACTCCAGCTAGGTAGAGCCTAGATGGAGGAAATGACTTTATAGCCCAGACACACTTTCTATTCTACATATGCTTCCTGATCTCCTCAGATTGGAGCAAGCAGTCTCACACTCCAGCTGTCCCAACTGTTTATCAAATTGAAAAAGAAACAATCTATTTCATGTGAACTGCAGGAAGCAGAGAAAACCGTCAGCCACCTTGAGATGTGTTTGTTAGATGAGGCAGGCTCCTGAAAACATTTGACATTGAAGTTAGTCTCTTTATTAAACTATAAAATTTAAAAAGTAAAAATGGCTATTCTCTTTAGCTAAGATGAATCTGCCTTGTTATAAAAAAATTTTAACTAACAAAAACAAAACAAAAAACCTTTCTCTTCACTAACTGCATGGGAGAAATCTCCTGGCAACTTGTCATAAGTCCTTGTGGTGGTTTGAATGAGAATGGCCCAATAGGCTCATATATTTGAATAAATGGTCTCTAGTTGGTGGAACTGTTTGGGAAGGATTAGGAGGCATGTCACTGGAAGGGGGCTTTGAGGTTTTAAAAGATTGAGCCATTCCCAGGTGTAAACTCTCAGCTGTTCTTCACCATGTCTTTGCTCCACCATCATGGACACTAACACTCTGGAACCATAATCCCAACTAAGAACTTTGCTTTTTAAGCTGCCTTGATCATGTTTTGTCACAAGAGTAGAAAGGATCCTAAAATGTGTGATTAGCTTTAAGCTGGTGACAGAAATCACTAGGTTCCACTAGGCATAGTGTCTCACCAGAAGAGGAAGCTTGGGTGTTATTGCTGATCAAGGTTCCCAGCTGCTGAGCTGTTTTTCTGAGCAACAGCTGGAAAAGGAAGTGAAAAAACTTAAGGGAGAGGCATGAGTAGGGAAAAATGGTGGTTGTCATAGGCAGAGAGGTTCATTCAAAACTTAATGAAACTTCTGATCCAGGGGTTTTCCTCTTTTGCTTTGACCTCAACTGTAGGGGAACAGGGGTCCTAAACCCTTTGAAAAGGCAGGAAAAATCAGCACCACGTTTGTAAGTTTGTCCAAAACAAATGGTCACCGCTGCTGCAGGCAGTGTTCTCCAGAAATGTTCAGAGCCTTCAGTCCATAGATGAAAGGGTCTGCTGCTCCTTTTTGCGTATCTGCCTGTTCTAAACTTCTCCATGATGAGTATTCTCTGGCAGAGCCTGTTTTTCTGTTTCTTTAGGCATTCATTTCAGTTGCAAGTTAAAAAAAAAAATCCACCCTCCAGCAATACAAAGTCTGAGTTTAGTTGCCCTGGTGTATTAACTGTGAAACTTAACTTCCTGTTCTCAGAACTCTCCATAAATAACAAATGCTCACCATGTCAGAAACTGACCTCCATGCAGGCTTGCTCTCTCCCATGTACTATTGGAAGTTTCTTAGTGGAGGGAAGAGCATACTTCAAGGGGACACTACAATGAATTGTTGGGGAGCAGGGAGCTTTTAATGTCACTGATAGAGAGGCTACAGTATAGCAGGGGCTCCACATGGAAGCTCAGGCCTCAACACCAGAGACAAATGTTACGGCATTCAGTCACAACAATTTTATCTGTCAACAGAGTAAGTACAATCAAGGGGGTGAATGGAAGGTATATATGTTTTACTCTCCTCCAGTTCACTTGGTTCAAAGAGCACCGTAAATAGTGGTGCATTCTTTCCCTCAACTCAAGTATGGTCATATGACACAAGCTGACCAATCAACATGTCCCTTCGCTCTGGTCCTTGCACATGGGTCAAAGGTAGGTTCATATGAAGATAGCCCGGCCCATTAGAATCTTCTCCAGGACTTCTCTGCCAGAATAATCAAAACAGAACACACCTCTTGTCCAACAGAGTCAATCACTGGGCATCTTTGTGAAGCCAGAGATGCCACAGAATTTCCAAATCATATGATCCAATAAATTTCCTATATTGTTGGAGCTATTTTGCCTTGCATCTAGGTCTGTGACTTAACATTTATGCAGAAGAATGGCCGGATGAGACCTCTAGAGATCCACCCAGGTGAGTAGTTGTAGCAAGCCTTTTCATCAGCCACTAGCTCACAAATAATGATAGGGAAACTTATTATTAATTATGAAAGCTTGGGCTTTAGCTTAAGCTTATCTCAACTAACTCTTTTTTTTTTTTTTTTATTTCAGGGCTGAGGACTGAACCCAGGGCCTTGCGCTTGCTAGGCAAGGGCTCTACCACTGAGCTAAGTCCCCAATCCTCAACTAACTCTTATAACTTAAATTAACCCATTTATATTAATCTACATTTGCCACGTGGCATTACCTCTCTTCCATCTTGCACCTCCTGTTTCCTCTCCATGTCTGACTGGTGACATCCTGCACCTATATTCCTCCTGCCAGTTTCTCTCTCTCTGCCCAGAAGTCCCACCTATGCTATCCTGCCTAGCTATTGACCGTTTAGCTTTTTATTAACAATCAGAAGACGTCTTAGGCAGAGACACATCTTCACAGCGTAAGCAAGTATCCCACAACAAGCAGTGGGAAGTATAAAAGGAGGAAGGGGAACACAGGGTTGGTGTGATCCTCACTTCAGATTCTAGAAAATGCTTTCACTGTCCCACTGTCCTTAAGTATGGTGTCAGATCTTATCGATTAGAGCTGCTTAAGAATAGATAAAGCTGTAATTCGCATATGCCAGGCTGGCCTCCAACTTGATATGTAGCCAAGGCCAGAGTGCAACCATGCCAGTTTATACAGAGCTGGGAATCAAGCCCAGGGCTTAATGTGTGCTAGGCACGTACTCTACCAACTGAACTGTATCTCTAGTCCTAATAAAGCTGTAATTACTCATTCCTATTTTAATCATTCACACAAGCCAGAGTCTAGACCAAGTGTTAGCTGCTATGTAACTGACCAAAACAGTCCTTTCTAAAAACTCGCCCATCCTATTGGTCTAACTGATCTATCAAGACATGAGTTGGGAGCACAGCTGCAATGAATCTCGACTAACATCAGCTCAATAAAGAATTTCCAGTCTGTTGGTCCTTAGGGTTTTGAAGAGGGAGGAAGCTGAGAGAAGCTCCGACCTCAGGTGTCTAGATTTTGTGCATGATTCTTCTTGTGAAGAATCATCAAGTCATAGTGAATCATAGAGCCATGGGGCCACAATATGTGAGCTGCTTATACATGCCATTCATACAGCACATGCTATTTCATCTAATTCTCACAACTACTCTGTAAAGCAGGATTTTTTCACCCATACTAACACAGGGAAACTGAGGCTCTAAACACCAAGGTTTGCACAGGAGGCAAAGTTGGTCCTTGGATGATCTTGGAGCCAAGCTCAGCACTAGCTGGCTGTTGATGGCCTACGCTCTTCCGAAACTGTCTCCCTCCCACCACTGCTGTGTGTGATGCACTGTGCCATCCCTTCAAGAGGACCCGGGAAGAAAGCAAATCACAACCACAATGCTACAGTATTGTTTAGTGCTCTGAGAGGAGGATGGGTTTCTTTCATTCTTTTTTTTTTTAACCTTTCTTTCTTTCTTTTTTAAGATTGTTATTTTTATATACCATCCATGTGTGCTGCTGTGGTATAAGACCATGTGTGCTGCTGTGGTGGAAGACTAGCTGGAGAGACAGCTGTGGATGCTGGGAACCGAACTCTTATATGTTTTGGTTGTGAGCCTAGCCTTTAATGGCTGAGCCATCTCTCCAGGCCTCCCCACCCCACCTCACCTAAGGGGAACTGTTAAATGCCTAGAAATGCTTTAATAAAAATCTCAGTTCAGAGCTGGGTGGTGGTGGCGCACACCTTAGATCTCCACACTCAAGAACCAGAGGCAGGTGGATTTCTGTGAGTTTGAAGACAGCCTGGTCTACAGAGCAAGATGCAAGACAGCCAGGGCTACACATGTTTTTGTTTTATTCTTAACTTTTCTTTTTTTATTTGTATGTATGTATTTGGGTGTTTGCCTATATGTATGTCTGTGCTCTGTGTGTGCAGTGCCCATGGAGGCCAGAAGAGGGCATTGGCTCCTCTGTGACTGGAATTACAAATTGTGAGTCACCATGTGGGTTCTAGAAATCAAACCTAGATCCTTGAACCAGGGTCATCTAGAAGAGCAGCCAGTGCTCTTAACCTCTGAAGCATCTCTCCAGTCCCACACAGCTTTTAAAAATAAAATATATATTATATTTTTATATTATATATACAATATGTACATATATATTATTAGTTCTTAGGAAATTTTGTAAGTGTTTTTATTATATTCATCCCCTTCTCCAGCTCCTCCTCTCATATCCATCCCCCATTCCCTATCTATTGACTTTGTGTCTTTTTTTTTCCTGGCTTATTTATTTATTTATTCATTTATTTATTTATTTATTTATTTTTACTTTTTTTTAATAATTTATCTTTATTTTATGTTCATTGGTGTTTCATCTGCATGTATGTCTGTGTGAGGCTGTCAGAAGGCCTGCAACTGGAGTTATAGACAGTTGTGAGCTGCCATGTGGGTGCTGGGAATTGAACCCGGGTCCTCTAGGAGAGCAGCCAGTGCTCTCAACTCAGGTCCAGACTTGGTGTCTTTTTCTATTTTTTTTAAATCCACGCAGTCCAATTTGTGCTGCCTATATAGTCTTGGATTTGTGAGCATCCACTGGAGCCCAGACGCAGCAGGGGCTGCACTCTGAAAAGAAGCTGACTCTCCTTCTCCTAGTAGTTATCACCTGCCAGGAGCTCTGGGGCTAGGGGTGGGGCCTTTGCAGTTACTTCTCTCCACGCTGGGAGTAGGTCTGGCTTGAACTTGCACAGGTCTTGCACACACTATCACAAGTGCTGCAAGTTCATATGTGCAGCTGCCTGCTGAAACTCACAGACCCCCGACAGACACACACATATACACACACACACACCTCACTCCTGGCATAGTGCAAGTATCTCCTAGCCTGTGGTTAAGTTGAAGGTTTCATTCATTTACAAATACTGCTTTAATGTTTGCATCCTTAACTAAAATGTTGATGGAATGAATTTTAGTCACACATTCCCCGGCTCTCCCAGACTGTCAGAAGGACCTACCAATTACCTGCCCAGTGTTCCTCCTTCGGAGATTATGAAAGAAAAAACAATGGAATTCCTCCAATTGCTTTGTGCTGGTTTTGTGCCCCCGTAAATCTGCCTCGTCTGAGACTGAGCCACCTGGGATGGTTTCTTTAGCAAGACACAGTAACACCTGTGAAGAGGCAGCCAACTGCCAGGTAGAGACCACACTGTGCCTGGTGGCAAAACAGAAGAGCTCCGGGATCCCCATCTCCCTCAGTGTGTTCCTCACAGTGTTACCAGGGGGATTGCATGAGAGAGTGTACAAGAAAAACTCTTGCTTAACAGTGAGGTGCTGTGCAAATGTGAGCTGTTAGAACCAGGTGGTGTGTGCCAGGGAGATTACCTTTTGCCGGGGGGTAATCATTTCAGTTTATGTAACACTTTTCACTCCAGGAGCCCCGAGCCCTCCTGAATATTACCCTAAGAAACATCACTTGAAATGAAACACATATAAACAAACAGAGTCTAACAAATGGAGGTACCAATTACCACAACGATGACAGTCTTAAATGAGAGCATCAACATTTTGACATATCAACTCTGGAGGATGCTGCCTCTGTGGTCCCAACACCTTGGGGGGGGGGATCAATTCTCCATGTTAATGTTTTCCCATCAGTGTCGTCTGTTTGGCTGAGCTGAGAAGAGAGAAACAGAAATAGAAAAACATCTTAAAATATGCATTTTATTTCCCTGGAGCAGTACATCAGAAAACTCAACTGCAACTCCCAGAGTCTTTCAAGAGTTTTTCTCTCTCTCTCTCTCTCTTTCTTTTTTTCATCTTGTTTTTGTTTTTGTTTTCCAGTGGTAAAGAGAGAGAAGAAACGCTGTCATTATTGCAATGATCAAACGCAGAGACAAAGAAGCCAAGGTAAGTAAGATACCAATTACAGCACTGTTGGTCTGTGTGAATTGGGCTCGGTCCAAACTCCGGTGCAAATGGATTTGAGGATGTGGAGAAGGGGATGCAGAGGGGACTGGGAAGAGAGAGCTGCCAAAATACAAGCCAGGGAGGCTTAGCGCAATTGCCCCCGGCGCTCTGGAGGCAGTTTAATCAAGCAGAGCCCTGAACATTCCCATGCACCAGTCCCATTGTGTGTGCTCCCTTGCAGATCTGGCTTCTGGCTCTCTCCCTTTGTTTGGGTAGCTAGGCATGAAAAAAGAATCATCTGCAACCAGAGCTCCACTTAATTCTCAGTTCCTCTCTGGAAACGGCTGTTGGCATGGTGAAATGTGCTGTGAACAGGCCACGCTTTTGACTGATCAAAAAGTGGAATTTCAGACCCTCCATCGGGAGTCTTTGTGGACAAAGCCAAACGGATTCTCAGAAAGTGACAGAAGAGCCCCGCACTTCTGAAGTAATTTGTGTCGCCCCAGCATCACGGTATTCTTGCCAATGACAAACAGGAGCCCCCGACAATTTGTCTTCTCTGTCTTGGCAAAGGCAATGATAGTTGGGTTGCTTCTCGCTGTAAAAAGGCACTAGTCACTCTCCTCTGTCACTCTGCCTGTAGCCAAAGGTCAGCTCACATTACTGACTGAACTGTCTGGAATCCGATGAAGAACCAGGGAAATTCAGCAGAAAAGGCTTAAAGATTTGGGATCCTTTTATTCACTCTCCAGCACCTAAATCAGAGCACGGTACTCACTGGACAATGTAGAAAAAGACTCTGGGAAATAGAAATTCAGATAAATACTTCATTCTTCTGCTTTCAACCCTTCCCGTGCGCCATCATTTTCATGCCCGCCCTCCCCACACACCCTGAGTCAGGAAAGTCACTGTATAATATTATTATAGTTGCTTTTTTCGACTCTAATTTTTTAAATCAACATACGGTGATGGTTTCATTATGAAACCTTCATATATAGATGTCATTAATTTTGTTCTACCCCTTCTCTACTGCCCTCCCATCTCCTGTGCTGGGCTCTTAGTGATCCCCTTTCTCCTCAATACCACCCACCCCATCTTCTGCTTTCAGGTCACATGTATTCTGTTCCCTTCTCTTCACTTCTTAAAATCTCTTCCTTCCCCATCTTCATCGCCATTTTCTTTTGTTTTCTTTGTTTGTTTTGTTTTGTTTTGTTTGTTTGTTTGTTTTTGAGACAGGGTTTCTCTGTGTACCCCTGGCTATCCTGGAACTCACTCTATAGACCAGGCTGGCCTCAAACTCAGAGATCAGCCTATCTCTGCCTCCCTAGTGCTGGGATTAAAGGTGTGTTCCATCACTACGCAGCCCATGGTCCCCTTTCTATTTTCAAGGCGCGCACACGCGCGCGCGCACACACACACACACACACACACACACACACACACACACACAAAGCTTAAACCTCACATTTCTGTACATGAGAAAAAAACATGAACTATTTGCTCTTTTTGCTTAATATAATGATCTCTCTGGTTCTATCCTTTTTCCTGCAAATATCATAATTTCATTCATCTTTATGGATTAAAAAAACATTGTGAATATGGGCATTGTCTTTATTTTTTAATTTAATTTTTTAAATTTCTTGGAGAGCTATATTTTCATTTTATTTTCAACTACATGTATGTGTGTATTTGCTTGAGTATACACCATGTGTATACATACATGAGGAGGCCAGAAGAGGAAGTTGGATTCCCTGGAACTGAAGTTGTGATCCTCCTGATGTGGGTGCTCTGAACTGAACTCTGAGCTTCATCAAGAGCAGCAAACATGGGACTGGAGAGATGGCTCAGAGGTGAAGAGTACTGGTTGCTCTTTCAGAGGTCCTGAGTTTAATTCCCAGCCACCACATGGTGGCTCACAACCATCTGTAATGAGATCTGGTGCCCTCTTCTGGCAGACAGGCATACATGCATGCAGAGCACTGTATACATAATAAATAATCTTAAAAAAAAAAAAAAAAAAAAGAGCAGCAAATACCCTTAACTACTAAACCATCTCTCCAACCCCAAGCATATATTGTATATTTAGCATAACTCCCCCTTTCTTTCTCATTTCCCTTCTCTCTTTTCTCTTCCCCTAGACAATTTCAGTTTTGCATTAATATATACACATATTCTTTTGTGTAACTATATAAGATTTAGGAACCACAAATGAGCTAAAACATCCAACATTTGTCCTTCTGAGACTGGTTTAATTGGCTTGATATGATTGTCTGCAAGTATATCCACTTTCTAGTAAACAACATAATCCCATCGTGTATGTACACCACGTGTTCTTCTGTTGTTAGACACCCAGTTGGTTCCGTAACTTAGCTATTTGAATTGCTGCAAATATTTGCAAATGAATGTGCAAATATCTCAGTGATACAGTCCCTCATTGGAGTCCCTCAGGAGTTGTGTAGCTGGGTCATCTGGTAGATAATACTTTTTTTTTTTTTTTTTTTTTTTTTTTTGTTTTT
>CABHPH010158568.1:46232-74770 GCA_902168325.1 Peromyscus nudipes
TTTTTTTTTTTGGTTTTTCGAGACAGGGTTTCTCTGTGTAGCTTTGCTCCTTTCCTGGATCTCGCTCTGTAGACCAGGCTGGCCTCGAACTCACAGAGATCCGCCTGGCTCTGCCTCCCGAGTGCTGGGATTAAAGGCGTGCGCCACCACATTTTTTTTATTTTCCGGAGCTGAGGACCGAACCCAGGGCCTTGAGCTTGCTAGGCAAGCGCTCTACCACTGAGCTAAATCCCCAACCCCTTTACTTTTATTTTTAAAGAGAGTTGACTAGGCGTTCTTGTCACACACTGGGAATTGAGCTAATGAGCAGTCACTCAACTGGGTATTGACGGTCTCTGCAGCAGAGGAGAGTGTCATGACTGTAATCAAATACTTAGTTTAGAAAGACAAACATCTATATTCATAACCCAAAGGAAAGGACTTGCTAAAAAGCCCCACCCAGCCAAGCAGTGGTGGCGCATGCCTTTAATCCCAGCACTCGGGAGGCAGAGGCAGACGGATCTCTGTGAGTTCGAGGCCAGCCTGGTCTACAGAACAAGATCCAGGAAAGGCACAAAGCTACACAGAGAAACTCTGTCTCGAAAAACAAAAATAATAAATAAATAAATAAATACATACATACATACATACATACATACATAAATACATAAATAAATACATAAATAAATAGAAAGTCCCACCCAATCACCAGAGGTGGGGGTAGGGAGAGCAACACTGAGGACCACCCCGAGGCCCAGGATGAAAGCTACCGCAAAGAAGTGAAGGCATGGTATGGAAAAAAGACACAGAATGCTTGGACATGGAGAAGAACAGGACAGCCGTGGTCAGACATAACCAGGAAGAAAGATGGTGAAGAAAGGATCCATTGCGCAGCTTTTGAACAGCAACGTGCATTGTGGGATTGATTGAGAAGGCCTGTTAGCTTTCTCAGTAAGAGAGCTGTAAACATGGCATCATTTCCTTGCTGGATTGCTGGGGTCATATGTTTCTGCTCCTCAAACTACACCTAGCCTGTAGCTGGAGTTTTCTCCAGTCCTACCTGGCCCACGGTCAGAACAAATCTCTCTCACCCGCCAGTCCCACAGCCGTTTATACCCAACCAAGTAAACACACAGAGACTTACATTGCTTACAAACTGTATGGCCATGGCAGGCTTCTTGTTATCTAGTTCTTATATCTTAAATTAACCCATGTCTATTAGTCTATAAGTTGCCACGAGGCTCATGGCTTACCGGTACCTTACATCTTGCTTTTCATGGCAGCGGCTGGCGGTCTCTCTGACTCAGCCTTCCACTTCCCAGAATTCTCCTCTCTCCTTGTCCCGCCTATACTTCCTGCCTGGTTACTGGCCAATCAGTGTTTTATTTATTAACCAATCAGAGCAACACATTTAACATACAGACCATCCCACAGCACTGGCCCCCACACCAAACACTTAGTTATGACACAAACCTTGGGCTGTGGTAGCTTGTACCGCTGAGCATTCTAGAAATTGAGTCCCAAACCTCCTGTCCTGAATTCATTCTTACTAAGCGAATCTTGGCTCAGGATTTGGCTTTCCCTGCAGGTCTGTTTTCAGCAAGAGAGTGTTCATCATACAGACTTTGCAAATTTAAACCACACGACAACTCCACAGCTAACTGAGATTTGGAACCTGGCATTCTGACTTTGTATTTCACTGTGAGGAGCATGGTGTATGTCTCCTGGATGGATCCGCAGTGATATGCAAGGAAATGTTAGTGCTGCAAGCCTTCTGGAGGACTCATAATTTTTCTGTAACGAGCATTTAGAAGAAAAAAAAAAGCCAGCAAAAGCAAGTTCACATCGAAGAAGAGGGAAAGAGGCAAAGTTGCCTAACATGTGGGAAGAAAGCAAATGAACAGCCACAACAGAGGATGGCAGGAGACTGCAGGGAGCCCTGGACAGTTGGGTGGCCTTTATTGTTTTCGCCAAATTTAAAATGGTAATGTAATTCTTTGTAGATTATGAAGAAAATGCAATGTAGCAAAATTTTAAGTTAATAGTTTTGATAATGGGATAAAAACACCACATCTTTAACAGATTAGAAGCAAGATTGTAAAACATCAGTAGCGAACTTCTGCCCTCTGGGGTTCTCCCATTGTGCTGTAAGCCTGTATTTAAGACCTCCTCCCCCCTTCAATAAATGACATTCGGCATTTAAAATTAAATATATATATATATATAATTGAATGAATACTGCGAATGTAATCTATGAATACCACAAATGTGATTAATATCCTGAGTGTAATTAATGAATATCATGAGTGTAATTTAAAAAATAAATAAAAAAATTCACTAATGTCAGTCAAAAAAAAACAAACAAACAAAAAACACCACATCTAAATTATTCCAGATTTGCTTGGTCGTTTAGGATTTTTGAGATAGAATTTTTCAATGGAGCCCAGACTGACCTTAAATTCATGATCCTCCTGCCTCAGCCTTCCAAGTGCTAGGGTTACAGGTATGTATGACCACATTCAGCTAAATTTTTGTATTTTTAATGGTGTCATATTGAGAATGGCTAAATTATAGGAGATCGAGACTATGTAATACAATATTAGTTAATACACATAATATAGCAAGTTATAAGATATTATAATACAATTCAATCATACAAGCTGGATGGTTAATGATTTTTAAAAAGGAAAAGGTGGCCACAATGTTGTGTGAGAAACCAGCAAGATATAATAAAACACACACATTATTTCACTAACTTTGAAAATAGAGAAGGCTGGAAAAATCTCAAGAATGGGATGGAAATGGCAGTGTGATTATGTCTGATTTTTATTTTATTCTTTATGCTTTCCTGCAATTTTCAAATTTTCTATAATGAACTTAGGGTCCTTTTATGATAATGTAAATTACTTTTATGGAGAAGCATGCCTCCATTAGCAACTCCGTTTTTCAATTATTTTTGTTAGTTATCATGGAATTAAAAACTCATTAGATACATTAAATGTAACATTTTTAGATGCTCAGGGTATACTTGCTCCCAACTGCTTTTAAAATGAATCTGTAATTAGATAGAATAAGAGAAACGAGACTAGAAAGGCTCTCTCAGGGTAACAGCAAAGACATGAAAAGCCCCACTTCAAATATTGTGAAATACTTACCATAGAAATGGTTGTCTTGTGGACATAGTTTACAGAATGCAATATATATAAATTGTAATTTGACTTTAGATTTGCTCATAGATTCCAATATGAATAGATAAGTAACCCAAATTCAAATCAAGCTATAAGTTTATTTTCACATCATATGAAAATGAGATGATAATCAAACCAATATTAAAAAGCAAGGTGCTACACTAAAGCCTATTACTTAGCACGCAGCTGAAAAAACTGAGTCCATCTGCCTAGAAGAATACGCTGTTCTAATTTTTCTTTTTACTTTTTTGAAGATTTATTTATTTTTATTTTATGTGTATGGGTGCTTTTCCTGCACTCTGTGTACCACGTGCATGCCTGGGGTGGGGGGAGGGAGGCCCAAAGCTGACCTCAGATCCCTGGAACTGGAGTTACAGTTAGTATGAGCACTGGAAATTGGACCCTGGTGGGCAGCCAGTGCTCTTAACTGCTGAACCCACTCTCCAGCCCCTTGAATAATTTTTTAAGAATTTATTTTTTTATTTGTATGTGTGTGGGGCGGGGGGAGGGTATATTAGTGTATATACATGCCTGCGGTGTTTGCAGAGGACAGAAGAAAGTGTTAGATCCCCTGGAACTGAAGTTACAGGTATTACAATCAATTCACGTGAGTCTGTTAAATGGGTAGCAGAATTTATTTAAGATATAAATTGATAGCCGGGCAGTGGTGGCGCACGCCTTTAATCCCAGCACTCGGGAGGCAGAGCCAGGCGGATCTCTGTGAGTTCGAGGCCAGCCTGGTCTACAGAGCGAGATCCAGGAAAGGCGCAAAGCTACACAGAAAAACCCTGTCTCGAAAAAAAAAAAACAGAGGAAAAAAAGATATAAATTGAGGAAATACACTCACTATTATAGAATGGAGTAGACAGCAGAGGTAATCTTCTTCTGTCTGGGATCGAATCCACCTCGCAGGCAGGAGCAGGGAGAAGAGGCATGTAACCCTTCTCCAACTCCTTATAAGAGGTCATGTACAATGGCAGGAAGCACTGCCTCCTTTGGGCCATGAAGCCCAAGGTCATGGGCGGAGCAAATACCACTACATACAGGCACTTATAAACTACCCTCTGTGGGTGCTGAGAGCCAAACTCTGGTCCTCTGGAAAAGTAGCAAGCACTCTTAACCTCTAAGACATCTCCCCAGTCCCAGATTATAGTATTTTCAAACAGTCAAGCCATCCATTACATACTTCATTACATATATGTTCATTAACAATGAATATTCTGAGTTCTAAGCTCTGTTTGGTAATATAGAAGACCCAGAGGCTGTCTTCTTAGTTCGTGGATTTGATTTGATCTGTGAAGACTAGGGCGAGTTCATCAGAGAATAAGGAGCAGTGTGAAGATCAAGAAACCTTCACAGAAAAGAGGAGAGAGTGTGTCCTCTTGAACAAAAGGAGTTATCGTTGTCATGGCTTAAAAGTTGAGGCCTAGCTATGGATTGAGATATCTATGCCGATGATATCTATCTATCACTGATGAGATCTATCTATCACTGATGATGCTAACGATCCCCACTCAGGATGTAGACTCCTTAGACTCAAAGAGGATGCAATGTACTCTTCACCTCCAACTTGCCATGCAGGTTTTGTTGTTGGGTGCTTTGTGTGTTGCTTTTGCTTTTGCTTTGGTTTATTTTTTTTTTTTTGTAGGTTGTGGATTGGACCCCAGATCTCACACAGTCCAGCAAGTGCTCTGTGAGGTCTACCCATCTGAATTCTTTTTTTTTATTTCTCTCTTTCCTTCCTTCCTGCCAAAACAATTGATCCTCTCAGACCATAAAATGTTCGATGGTTACTTCATCCCCAAATTACAGCCTATGTTTATATATTAATATGCCTAGAACTATCATAAACTTCAAACTGCATTGCAAGCTTGGGTGTGCTAAGTTTAGCCTAAAGGAGCTCCAGTTGGGAATGAGATGCTCACCTCAACTTCCTGTTCTAGTCACTCCCTCTCACCCCAGTTCCGTCCTCTACTACTCCCCTGCCGGTGTATGATGGGAGCAGATAGAGGGGTAGTAAGAGGAGGAGAAGTCATGCATGAGTGGCATAGAGAGGGGCTGGTGTGACTGCCCTCTGGCTCCCACTGTGGTGTCAGGCTGAAGTCACTCTCTCAGCCAGCACCTACAGCAGTGGTTCTCAACCTTCCTAATGCTGTGACCCTTCAATACAGTGTCCCTCATGTTGTGGTGACCCCCCAACCCTAAAATTATTTTCATTACTACTTCATAACTGTAATTTTGCTACCGTTATGAATCAAAATGTAAGTATCTATGTTTTTCAATGGTCTTAGGCTGAACCCTGTAAAAGAGTCATTCAGCCCCAAAAGGGTGGAGACCTAAGGGGTTGAGAACCTCTGACCTACAGCCTCCTCAGAGTCTCTCCTACATGGCCCCTCCCACCGGAATTTCTTTGTTCAAGCAGGGCATCCCCTGAAGCAGCAATATGTCTGCTTCTCCATTCAGTGGTCCCTCCAGCTCCTTCTCCCACTAACCCTTCTCCTATGTTCACAAGAATAAGTCAAGGGTCTTTTCTAACAATCCAGACACACACCCTTCCTCAGAGTTTTATACTTACCCCTGCAGGGGAAATGCAATTCTGGTCTGACAAAAAGCCAAATGTCCCCACCTAGCTGTCACTTCAGCAGTACCTCATGCACCTTGTGCTCTAGGCATGGGTCAGCCGCTGCCTGTGTTCCCCACACGTTAAGAGATCTGTCCATCTCTGTATGATGTTCTCCCATGTGAGAGGTAGACAGGAGGCGTTCACAGCTAAAAGGAAGCACAGGTGAGGGTCACAGAACTGTTCTCGTTCCCTTCTTTAAATGTCATGGATACCTGGCTGTGCTTTGCCCTGGGGTGTGACAGCATTGGTCTTAAGACCTCTGTGGCAGCTGGGAAAGAATCCTATTAACTTGCCAGGCAGTGGTGGCGCATGCCTTTAATCCCAGCACTCGGGAGGCAGAGCCAGGAGGATCTCTGTGAGTGTGAGGTCAGCCTGATCTACAGAGTGAGATCCAGGATGGGCAACAAAACTACACAGAGGGGTTGGGGATTTAGCTCAGTGGTAGAGCACTTGCCTAGCAAACGCAAGGCCCTGGGTTCAATCCTCAGCTTAAAAAAAAAAAAAAAAAAAAGAATCCTGTTAACTTTACCTTCCTTCTCTGCAATTGTTCCCATAGCACTCAGTCTCCCAGCATGCAACAGAAGATGGCTGAGTGCCAAGTTATGTAAATAGAAACGGTGGAAAGAGGAGCAACCAGGGACACTGAGAAACAGTGACAGATTTCAGGTGCCATGGACTTAGAGCTGGAAAAGGAAGGAATTCAGGAAGATTCCTGGACTGAAGGATTCAGGTCAGAAAATATAGAAGAAATGGTTGCATAGACATTCTGGAAAGATTAGGTTAGCAATGCAATTGATTGGCTGAAGTCAAAGGAGATGAGAAATGGTAAAACCGACCTCGGTGTTTCAGCTTAAAGACCAGCAGCCAGTGATAATAGTCAATGGTGGATTCCAAGTACTAGAAGACTCTGTCTTCAGAGCACAATGATGAACTACTTTTGAAAAAGCTGAGCTTAAGGGACAAGGTATTAACTTTTCCTAGAGAGACATAAACCAAGGCCTAGTCCACCCAGATAGGGAATCAAAAAGAGACGAAAAGAAATGATTGCGCCCATGTCCAGCTTGGTCCATCCATTAATTTAACTGGTGTTATTTACAGGACATGGGTCAGGGTTACTAAGGAGCACAGACAACTTACAAGTAGCTACAACACCGAAGAAGAGTCTCCCTGTCCATCAATTGTTAACTGCTTAATATCCTCAGCAGGGGCTGGGTCACACGTACTTCATCTCCTGAGCCCTGGTATGTATCACCCTGTGAGAAGCCTATGCAGCTCCTTCCAAAGAGCCCCTCATTCCATAGGAGAATGTTAGTGCACCCAGTCATGCGATGGCCTCATGCAGGTAACCACAGCTGCTCTGATTTTGAGACCACAGCAGCCACGTCATGCCCAGAGGACAAAACCCTCAGTAACTAGTGAGGGATCCAAGAGGAAACATCCCCGGAAGCACGAACTCAGAACGCTTTTAGATGCATCTTTCAGAGCTGGGTCAGAGATGTCACCAGGAGTCATGGGACTCAGTGATTGCCAAAGTGACAAGTAGAAAGACGAAAAGACAGAAGGTGTGACCACCTGGGAAAGCTCCATCTTTTAGAGGAAAGGGCATAGAGAGAACTCTCACAGAGGAAATGGAGCTCACTGGCAGCCCAGAGGAAGCTCTTCATCTGAGTCTAGCCAGTCCATTCCAAAAAAGGCTGCAGACAAAACTGCTCCTCTGCTTCCCAGTCACCGTCATTGCTTGGTTTTAAAGACTGAAAAACAAGAAAGAAAAAGAAAAACCTTCAAGTTTTACATCTGAAAAATGAAGACAATAATACTGTCTCCCTCTCAGGGTTGTGAGGAGGCAGAAGTGAGGTGAGGGGGCGTGTTTCCAGCATAGAACACAGGCACAGCAAATGTGGCCAGCTCCAATCACAGTGACTCTCTCTTAGTTAGCTTTATATTGCTGTAATAAACACTGTGACCAAAAGCAGCTTGCAGAGGAAAGGGTGTATTTCAGCTTACAGCTGTAGTCCATCCTGAAGGGAAGTTAGGGCAGAAACTCAAGACAGGAACCTGGAGGCAGGAACTGAAGCAGAGGCCGTGACAGGACGATGCTTACTGGCTTGTTCCTCACGGCTTGTTCTTCCCCCTTTCTTATACCAACCACCCAGGACCACCAGCCTGGGGTGGCACCGCCCCCAGTGGAGTAGGCACTCATCTACCAGTTAGCAAGCAAGAAAATGCCTAACTCAGAGGTTAAGAGCACTGGCTGCTCTTCCAGAG
Organism: Peromyscus nudipes; assembly: GCA_902168325.1. NCBI lineage: Eukaryota > Metazoa > Chordata > Mammalia > Rodentia > Cricetidae > Peromyscus > Peromyscus nudipes. Next base: position 54,288 of record CABHPH010158568.1, read on the forward strand.
GTCCTGAGTTCAATTTCCAGCAACCACATGGCGGCTCACAACCATCTGTAACGAGAGCCGGTGTCCTCTTCTGGCCTGCAGGGATGCAGGCAGGCAGAATACTGTATACACAATAAATAAATCTTTTTTTTCTTTAAAGTTAATTTAAAAAAGAAAAAGAAAATGTCCTAAAGACTTACCTACAGACAATCCAATGGAGGCACTTTCTCCATTGAGGTGCCTTTTCCCATCCAACTCCAGCTTATGTCAGGTTGACAAAAAACTAACCAGCACACTATAATTATCTATAACAGTTGCTTCTGCTTAATCAATAGTCAATCTTTCATGAGATGAGACTCCCAAACTTACTTCTAACAGTGTGGTCCCTTTTCTTGCCTCGTTTAGCCTTCCTTGGGATGCAAAAGGAACTGAGAAAAAGAAAGTGATCTCCACACTAGATTGCTGGTACCCTGGCACATCTCACATAAATGCGTTGCCACTCTGCCGCTGGTTTGGCTTTCAAATCTTTTCTGCCAGATTTAGGGTTCCTCCTCGTGGACCACACTAGAGGTTTAGTGGCACAGCCATGAGCTGGAGGGTGGTTGCTGAATGACAGCATGTATTTACTATGCTGCTTTTTTACTACCATGTGACAAATTACCACAAACTTGACAGCTTAAACCAACACCCCTGTGTCTCAGCTCACAGGTCTGGAATCTGGATGCCATTTGGCTGGGCTCTCAGCTCTAGGGTCTCCCAAGGCTAAAATCAAAGTTCCAGTTGTACCGTGTTTTTTGAGGGGGGATCAATATCCTGTTACAAGATGGCTCTTATTGGAATGTGTAGTTGTAGGACTAAGGTCCCTGTTTTCCTGCTAGCTGTTATCTAGAGAGCTGGTTCAGCTCCTCAGACCTGCTACATTCCAACAGCAGTCACTACAGTCAGCATGCTTTCTTCTGAGCCAGAGGTGATGTTTTCTTCCAGCACCAGGCAAAGAACCCACTTTGTTTCACCCATTTAGGGTGGGTCCACCCAAAACAATCTCCCCTTCAGCATATAATTTAAAGAGTATGGGGGCTGGAGAGATATCATGCAAGCTCGAGGACCTGAGTTTGAATCCTTAGAATCCACTGAAGCCAGACATGGTAGTCTATACCTAGATGGAGACCCAGAGGCTTGGTTCGCTGTTCCTAGCTGACGAGGAACTTCATTCTCCCATGCAAACCCTTTCCAAGAGACAGACTCTTCACATGAAAGTGCAGGGCAACTGCTAAGTGAGTCTGTATTTTCAGTGACACCGTCGTAGCAAGATTACCAGACAGTGACGGGTGCCCGAGTGCGTGTGAGCCCTCATCTGACACGCCACCACTCTGCATCTGCCTGTGCCTCTGTAGTCTTTCTCTGAGACGCCAGCAGCTGGGTCAGACTCTCGGCTGCTTTGTACCAGCTCCTGGGTTCTCACCACTGGGAACAGCTTGTCTCCAAAACTCCTCACTGGCAGGCCTCCTCTGGCTTTTGATCTTGCCAATAGAGGGCAGCTATTATCAGCTTAATTAGAGGGTAGTTAATTACCCTCGTGGCCCTCCCAATTAGTTCAAAGAGCTCCCTTAGCTTCCTAGCTTATGAAAAACAGAGACGGAAAGAAACTAGAATATTATGTATAATTTTTTTCTATAGTGTTTTCCCCCATTGGGAATATCCCTACCAGTTACCTCTTTGACTGAGTCCCCACTTCCCATAAAGACTCACATGAATCTTTGGTATTCATTAGACAAACACTTTTATATGCAAATAGTGAATATTTATTAAGCATGCTGAGTAGTAAACATACAGCATCTCATTTAGCCTTTTCAGCTCATAAACGTAATAATAGTAATTAGTAAGTATTTACTATGTGCTAAGGATTTTCTGATTTTTTGTTTGTTTGTTTGTTTTGGTGTTCACTTAAGGATTTAGTGTTAAGTGAGCTAAAACATGAGAGGTATGAAGAATGGTGCCTGTACTGAGCAAATGGGGAAAAATATTAGTTAATATTTATCCTCACAAACACTTTGCACCATAAATAATGTTATCATTCTTGTTTTACATATGGGTAAACTGAGGCTAGCAGGGTTTAAGTTGCAGACTCTGTGTTCTTGTTTCCTTACTGTTACTGCGATAAAACACTGCAGCCGAGGAGCTGGAGAGATGGCTCAGCTCAGCAATAAAGAGCTCTGGCTGCTCTCGCAGAGGACCTGGGTTCAGTTCCAGCACCCACATGGTGGCTCACGACTGTAACTTCAGTTTCAGGAGATCCGATGCCTTCTGCTGGCCTCTGTGGGCACCAGGCCCACACATGATGGTCACAGTCCATCCTTGGGGGAAGGCAAGAATGCAAAGCCAGGCCTGCTTGCTATTCCACATAGCATCATCCAGAGAACTCACTCACAACCAAAGACATACAGCAGAAACTGTAGAAGAAGGTAGCTTCCTGACTTATGCGTAGGCGAATGCTTAGCTTTGCGTTCTTCTACAGCCCAAGACCATCTGCCCAGGGAACAGTGCTACCACAGTAGACTGGGCTCTGCTGCATCGACTAACAATGAAGTTTTAAGGTGGAACTGCTGGGAGAGAACAAGAGACCTTTACCCATGAGACCTCATGAAAGGTGTGCTTAGTGGAATGATGCTGGTTGATTGGAAAGTCCTAATAGGCAGTGTGAATCAGTTGTCTTGTACTCTCTTTTTAAGTCTTTTATAGTTGGCATAAAGTAGTCAGAGTTCTGACATAAGATTGAATATTAGACACTTCAAGATCTAAGACCACAACTTGGCAGAGAGGGCATGTTGTGATGGGACAGAGAAGAGACAGTGAAGGGTGGGGACCTTTACTCACTGTATGGCCTAGAGCCTGTACTCTTCAGTTTAGCTTAGTGAGTATCGCTCAGGACCGTACTAGAAATAGAAGTCCTCAGTCCCCACCAGGGACTTACTGCTTCACAGCTCTGAGTGTGATGCCCAGCACATTGTTCTGACAAGTCTTAATGGTGGATCCAGGGGCACATAACTGATAGGGCCTAGTTTTAACTGTCAGCTTGACACAGCTTAGGGTCATCTAAAAAGGGAGTCTAGGTGAGAGCTTGCTCAGCTCGGATTGGTCTGTGGGCTTGTCCGTGGGGGATTGTGGGATTGTGTTGGTTGTTAGTCGACCTAGGAGGGCCCAGCCTACTGTGAGTAGCACTGCTCCCTGGGCAGGCAGCCCTGGGCTGGATTAGAAACCTAGCTAAGGGACTGGCAAGATGGCTCAGCAATTAAGAGCACTGGCTGCTTTTGCAGAGGATCCAGGTTCGAGTCCCAGTACCCACGTGAAGGCCTCACCCATCTGTAACTCCAGTTCTAGAGGCTCTAACACACACACACACACACACACACACACACACACACACACACACACTCACTCACTCACATGGGGGGGGGGAGTGAATAAGTCTCAGAGAAAGAGAAAGAAAAGAAGGAAAGAGGCAAGCTAAGCATGAGCTGTGACCAGCGACTTAGATAGAGATGAGTGCAGCCATCCACATACACTGTTTCCAAAGCTGAATATTATCATTTCTGGATACACATTTAGATGTATTATCCCAGCAAATTATGACTTATTCCTACAGAGGTGGAACACAATACCTTCATGATGAGACCTCTCTCCAGTGAGGAAAGAAGAGCTGTAGGATTGACAGGAATTCATACAAGTTTTAATAAACATCAATATTTTTGTTCTTAAAAAAATTTTTTTGAGGGCTGGTGATAACAGCCACCCAGGTGACGTCATGCATCACTAAAGCTGACAGTCTGAGTCTGATTCTTGGAATCCACACAGTGGAAAGAGAGAACTGACTCTCCAAAGCTGTGCTCTCTCACACACACAACAAGTAAACAAATGTAATTTAAAAATTAGAAACAATGTTCTGAAGCAATTCTGGGTAAGTTTTGATTTATGAAAACCATCAGGTGAGTACACAGCACTGAACAGCCCCGGGAATGAGAGTTATTTCAGGTTTTTTTTTTTTCCAGAGGATTCAGTTCATCATGATGGGGAGTGTGATATAGCCAAGCAATTCACATCATAGTGGTCCGGAAAGCAGAGAAAGGACCCTGTCACTGGTGCCTCTCTGGCTTTGGCCTTTCTCCCCTTGTATTGTGTCTTGAGCTCCTACCCATGGGATGATGCCACCCACATCCAGGATGAGTCTTCCTGTCTCACGACCCTCTCTGTAAACACTCACACAGACATGTCCAGAGATGCGCCTGGCTCTTAGGTAAGTCTGAATCCACTCAAGTTGACAGTGAACGTTAACCATCACAATTACATATGTTTTTCTGAATCTTTGAACTGCATTTTTATATGTGTTTTTAAAGCCCAATGCCTACTACTTACCTGGGAAACTCAAGGAGCCCAAGCCAAACAGCCTTATCCACTATGGGAGCCACTGTCTAATGAAAGAGGCACCTCGGAATTAACAGACCAGGGGTAGGTAGGTGATGTTACAAACTATAATCTGTCTTACAAGAAAAGGTGTTTGGAGTATGGAGCAGGCAAGCTTTTAACTCTCATACAAGGCCAGAACTGTGACTCAGAGGATATTTTCCTGAAAAAGTAGAAATTCAGCTATGAGATGAAGGATACTAGGTGTTAACTAGGATCAGGTAGTTTGGGACCCAGAAACAAGTGTAAAATAGCTAAGAGGCTGAGTAACATCTGTGTGTCTCCAGAGAAGTAGCAAGTAAAAGGAAAGAAAATGAAGCTTAACAAGGAGCTGAGGGTAGCTGGAAAGATAACCCAGCACTTAAAAACACATGCTGCTCAATAATGAGGACCAGAGTTTAGATCCCATAATATATATAGCAAGCTGAGCATCCTGTACATGACTGTAACTCCAGCTCCAAAGTAGGGCAGATAAGAGGATCAAGCAGAAGCTTGCCGGCTTCCAAGCTAGCCCAGAAATGCGAGCCTAGGGTTCCGAGGGAGACATTGCCTCAAAGGAATAGATGGAAAGTGGTAGAGGAAGACACCCAATGCCTCCTTCTGGCTTCTATAAAGGCACACACACACACGTAAATAAATCTTTAAAAATGAATTGAGCAAAGGGGCCTGGGTATGTAGCTCAATAGCACAACACATGACTAGCCTCATTTTGCAAACACTAGTGCCTTAATAGAATCTAACAAGCCTTTGTGAAAACAGGATGAAGCTACCAATGTTAACTCTCAACTGTTAAGCAAGTCTTATGTAATAGGAGATATACAGTCAAACCCGTTCTCAAGATTACTGTTTTTAAGTCCGGATATCATGTTTGTCAATTTCTATGGTGTAAATACTTCTATTCGATTTGATTTCAGGCTGGCAAAATGAAGTCATGGGACAGGGAGTTCAGATATGTATATAGCCCTCACTTGCCATTACAGTAGACCTCAACTCTAGATGAATCCTAAATATGGTAATATTTTATAATTTGGTATGGGAAGCAATAGACAGCTACTGATGGGAGATGGGATGCCTGCCATGCATTTTTCAAAAAATGAAAAATGTCCTCTTATTTTATGAGGAAGTCGTGAGGAGGAATATGATGCTTTCTTACTTTATGTGATCAAAAGCTGTGATTCCAGTGTAACCTTGAGTTTACAAGCTTCACTAACCCTCTCTTTCTGAATGCATAGAAGAAGTCCCTTAAAGGGACCTGTAGCTAGAGTTTTCCTGCCTGGCCCACAATCAGGATAAATCTCTCTCACCTGCCAGTCCCACAGCCGCTCAGACCCAACCAAGTAAACACAGAGACTTATATTGCTTTCAAGCTGTATGGCTGTGGCAGGCTTCTTGCTAACTGTTCTTATATCTTAAATTAATCCATTTCTATAAATCTATACCTTGCCACATGGCTTGTGGCTTACCGGCATCTTCACATGCTGTTTGTCATGGTGGCGGCTGGCAGTGTCTCCTCAGCCTTCCACTTCCCAGAATTCTCTCCTCCTTGTCCCGCCTATATTTCTTCCTGCCTGACCACTGGCCAATCAGTGTTTTATTTATTGACCAATAAGCAACATGTTTGACATACAGACCATCCCACAGCAGGGATCTTTCCTATTTAATGAAATGAGGCCTTTAGTAATCAAGATTTGATTTATATCCATAACATGTTTTAGTCTTCAAGTTTTATTTTCAGGATATAGGAATACACAGAAAAACCCACCCACCTGTTTGCTTGTGGTTACTGATTCATAAAACAGTATTTTGGGTCTACAAAGATAATTCAGTGGTTAAGAGTACATACTGCTCTTGCAGAGAACCTGAGTTTAGTTCTCAACACCCATGCTAGATAGCTCCCAATAGCCTATAAATACAGCTCGGGGGGATCTGACACCCTCTTCTGGCCTGTGCACATACTCCCCCATCCCCACACATAATTTAAAATCTCTCTGTCTCTCTCTCTCTGTGTGTCTCTCTGTGTCTCTGTGTCTCTGTCTCTGTCTGTCTCTCTCTGTCTCTCTCTCTCTGTCTGTCTCTCTCTCCCTTCCTCTCTCTCAGCATTTTCCCTCTTGATGGTGTGTGATCAACACCAAGGCTGACTAGGTGACTTCACTGCATTTCAACACCTGGTCCTAGGCCTCTACTGAGGAGGGACCTAAGTAAAAACATTGCATATATAACTTAAATATTCATTATAGCAAAAGTGTATCCCCTCAGGTTATGGGATTCATTCTAGAACTAAAGTTTTAGACATCTGATTTTCCAGCACTATGGATTATGACTTACCATACACAATCTCTGGGTCCTCGGGGATCTCTGAGTTCCTGTAGAACTTTACAAAGGAAAACATCGGTGTTGGTGGTCTCGTGTATGTCCCAGGTTGTAATACTCCAGGTTATACAGAAAGTGGGATTTCCTGATTGCAAAGATTTTCATCCCCATTTCTTTCATTTTTTTAAAGGACTATACGCTATTTTACATTAATTTTTATATTTATTTACTTTTTAATTTTGCTATAAGGTGGGGTGTACCACAATACACACGTGGAGGCCAGAGAACAAGTTACAGGAGTCAGTTCTCTCCTTCCACCATGTGGGTCCCAGGAATTGAACTCTGTCAGGCTTGGCGGCAAATGCCATACTGTAGGCCCTTATCTTGGTTTTAACGACTGCAGCACAAAAGTGGTCCCCTTGGCAGAGTGTCCAAGGCAAGATCCACCAGCATCATGGGGCTATGATAACTATCCTTCTAAATTGTTCCCCTATGGTTCATTCATTACATTTTAAAAAGTGAATGGAGTATGAGCTCCCATGGAATATCACTTGAAATCTCTCCAAGGACTTATTCTTTTTAAAATACTCCCATTACAGTGATCTATTGTGATATCTCCTTTGTCCAGGCTTGCTTTGAGAACTGTACATGGTACACTGAAGAACTACCCATGGACACAAACATGGACTGTGATGGTAAAACGGCGCTGATTGGTCGGCGGAAGAGTCACGGGCCACAGCAGAATCCAATATTAGTTTTTAGAGCTTTATTGGAGAGAAAGGGGGAGGGGAGAGAGAGCCAGGCCTGGCAGAGGGAACAGAGCAGGAACAGAGAAAGGAAACACAGGAAGAGAGGCGGAGAGAGAGCGTGGGGGTCCAGGTCCAGCTTTTTAAGGCTGGTACTTGGTTGCCTGCGCCCGCTGATGATATAAGATGTTAGACCCAGAAGAGTGAGAGCAGGATCCTAACAGGCTGGCCATGTTGATCTGAGAAATCTTCTAACCTTTTATTATGGACACTAATTTTCAAATGCACCCAAAATCAGAGAAAATGGGGAGATGAGCCACAATGTACTCAACTCCTAACTCCCACCATTGTCAACTCATTGTCAGTCTCGTTTGATCACCAACCTCCCCCTTTTCAGTCATTCAGCCCTACTTTATCTTCCTGGGTGGCGTTCCCAGGAAGCCACGTAATCAGCAGCCCCTTGTCTGCCATCTGAAGATGTAGATGTTCTTGCAGGCCTCCCCTTCAACACAGCCTTCAAAGAACGAACGAACGCCTTTCCGAAGGTTGTCTTCAATCGCGTAAGGGGGTTTTCATTTTCAGCTCAAGCTAAAAAGACTCATCAAGCCTGAAAGGCAGGTCACTGAAGGCGCATGAGACTTTCCAGTTTAACCTGCTGCATAGCCCTGAACACCTCATCTCACCGGAAATCTCCCCTTGATCTTTCGGTTCTGCGAGGCAATGTTTACAGAGTGCTGTAGAGTAAGGAGTAGCTCCAACACTCACTGTAGGCGGTCTCATTTTGGAGACTTTAAAATTAAATCAGATTCAAAAGTAAATTCCTATCTTTAGAAGCAAAGAAGATCATTTGAAAAACACTGGGGAGGAGAGCGGGAGATTTTATCTCATCAAGCAAACTGTGTATGTTGGTGTTTTTGCTTTAAAAATAGATCCATATTTATTTATTTGTGTGTGTGCGTGTGTGTGCACATGTGCACACCATGTGTGTGCAGGTGCTCACAGAGGCCAAATTAGGACATCAGATCCCCCAGAGCTGGAATTACAGGTGGCTGTAGTGATACATGCTTCTGAGAACCAAATTTACTCCTCTAGAAGATCTTCCAGAGCTCTTAACTACCAAGCTATCTCTCAAGTTTCTCTACTAGGTTTTCTTTTTCATATATATATATTTTTTAAATTTTTTAAAATTTCTATTTTATGTACATTGGTGTTTTGCCATGGGTGTCAGGTCCCCTGGAACTGGAATTACAGACAGTTGTGAGTTGCCCTGTGGGTGCTGGGTATTGAACTCGTGCACCGGTCAGTGGGGTGTCAACGGGGGCTACCCACCTGCAGGAGAGAATGAAAGGGAAGGGGAGACACGAAAGAAGACAGCAAGGCAGTGTTCTGATCAAGCTGCAAATTTTATTCTCCTCAGCAAGGCTTATATAGCATGGGAGGGGGAGGGGGCAGGAAGGAGGGAAGGGGTGCAGTTGAGGGGGGATGTGCAGGTGAAGTAGGACATGCAAGTTGTGAGGCTTGCTAGGTGATAAGGTCCCTGGTCAGGGCCCATTGTTCTGTTGCTATGCTACCTGACCTGCCTGACCTGTTCTTTATCTTTGGGGGCATCTGGTTTGGGGCAGGGGCTTGTTCTCTGGCCTAGCTAGTACTTTTCCATGGTCCATGTTTGGTCCCTGACAAACCCGGGTCCTCTAGAAGAACAGTTGGTGCTCTTAACCACTGAGCCATCTCTCCAGCCCCTAGATTTTCTTAATTAAACAAATAAGTCCAAGGAGAAGATGGCTGAGCAGGTAAGGGTACTTGTAGCCAAGTCTGATGGCCTGACTCTATCTTATGACCCACATGGTCAAGAGGGAGAATGTGTGACCTCCTCAGGCATAGTCCTGCACACACGTGCATGTGCGCACACACACAAATAAATTATTTTAAATATTTGAAAAAAGTAAATAAGCAGTATTCAGACATGGGTTCAGAATATTAAGAAAATGTTGGGGCTGGAGAGATGGCTCAGATGTTAAGAGCACTGGCTGTTCTTCCAAAGGTCCTGAGTTCAATTCCCAGCAACCACATGGTGGCTCACAACCATCTGTAATGAGATCTGGTACCCTCTTCTGGCCTGCAGGCAGGCAGAACACTGTATATGTAATAAATAAATAAATCTTAAAAAAAAAAGAAAGAAAGAAAGAAGGAAAGAAAGGAAGAAAGAGAGAAAGAGAGAAAATGTTGGAAATAACTATCCAACAACAGGAGATTGTGAAAATGACTCATAAAATATCCATAAATGAGATTTTTATGAAGCCTTGAAGGATGAAGGCAATATATTAAGTAAAAGGAAGCATATCTTTGAATAATTAAAACAGATGGCAAAAGAATCCAAAATTTAAATGTACTTAGACATATTAACAATTATATATTGTGTGCTCAAATAAGTCTAAGCCTGCTCATAGGAGAACGCTGAGGCAATCTGGGCACTGACTAGTTTCTTTTCTTTTCTTTCTTCCTTTTTTTTTTTTAAGATTTATTTATTTATTATGTATACAGTGAGTGTTCTGCCTGCATGCCAGAAGAGGGCACCAGATCTCATTGTAGATGGTTGTGAGCCACCATGTGGTTGCTGGGAATTGAACTCAGGACCTCTGGAAGAACAGCCAGTGCTCTTAACCTCTGAGCCATCTTTCCAGGCCCCGAATGACTAGTTTCTTAAAGACACAATGGTACATTCATAATTATTCTCCAATGTTATGATGGCATGCAGTTTTTCACATTCTAGATTTAGATATGGAATGTTTTGCTGACAGGAGATGTAAAACTGTAGATAAAACAAGACTGACTCAGGTTTGAGGGGTTACTAAATGCTGGCCTCTACATCTACACTTTTGAAAATTATCCACTATGAAGAGATTGGAGGAATTGAGCAAATGGTTCAGGAGTTAAGAGTACTTGCTGCTCTTCTAGCGGACTCAAGGTTGGCTACTCAAAGCACCCATTTTGGGTGGTTCACAATTGCCTCAACTCCAGCTCTGGGGAATCTGATGCCCTCTTCTGGCCTCCATGGGCATCCATACACACAGACACATGTAGAGAGAAACACATAGTAATAAATAAAAATAAATCTTTTTGTATTATTTAGGGGCTGGAGAGATGGCTTAGCCATTAGGAACACTGAACACTCTTCCAGAGAATCCAGTTTCAATTCCCAAGATGTATATGTCAGTTCACACCCATTCATAACTCCAGTTCCAGGGGATCTGAAGCCCTCATCTGGCCTCCACATGCACTAGGCATGCACATGGGACACAGACATACATGAAGGCAAAACACTCATACATATAAAATAAAATTAATTTAATTTAATAAACTAAAATATTAAAGTTTTTAAGTTAAAAGATAGTATTATAATTTACACTATTTATACTATTTTTCATTTTTCTTTTTTTTGAGACAGGATCAGGCTGACTTCATACTATATAGCTAAAGATGACTGTTTTAGCTAGGGTTTCTATTGCTGTGAAGAGACACCATGACCGCGGCAATTCTTATAAAGGAAAACATTTAACGGAGTGGCTCACAGTTTCAGAGGTTTGGTCTATTATCATCATGATGGGACATGGTGACATGCAGGCAGACATGGTGCTGGAGCTGAGAGGCCTATATTTTAATTGGCAGGCAACAGGAAGTGGTCTGAGACAGTGGGTGTGGCTTAAGCATATATGAGCCCTCAAAGCCCGCCTCCACAGTGACCCACTTCCTCTAACAAGGCCACACCTACCCCAACAAAGCCACACCTCCTAATAGTGCCATTCTCTTTGAAGACCATTTCTTTCAAACCACCACAATATCACTGAGCTCCTGACCTTCTTGCTTCTACCTCCCAAGTGATGGAAGTCTCTGTGTTCCACTGTACCCAGCTATTAACTTACTTTACTTACCTTTTTAATTTTTTTCACATTCAACATGGCCTTGATATAGTAGTATACACAAAATGGATTCTCAATGATATTCTGGCAAGCTGAACAAATTTATTCTCATCAATCTCTTAAAGCTTACTGTTTCCCCCTTTATTTCTAATACCCTATTGAGTGGAGTAGTTCAAAACTGTTACAGACACCAACATGAGAGACCACTGTGAACACTATTCTCCCCGCTAGCCTTGCTATGAGTGTCTTCCATGAGCGTACCCAGAGATTTCCTTGGGATAGATGGGATGGAGTGGGGTGCATTATGGAATATTTGTATACACTGTAAAGATGTGTCTTTGCCAAGGCACCTTCTGATTGGTTTAATAAAGACCTGAATGGCCAATAGCTAGGCAGGAGATATAAGTGGGATTTCTGGGGAGAGAGAGGAAGAGGAGGATGAATCTAAGCAAGAGAGGGAGACGAGAGGAGAGACAGAGAGGAAATAGGAGGTGCAAGATGGAAGAGAGGTAATGTTGTGTGATAGAATGTAGATTAATATAAATGGGTTAAGTTGGGGCTGGAGAGATGGCTCAGTGGTTAAGGGCACTGGCTGTTTTTCCAGAGGACCCAGGTTCAATTCCCAGTGCCCACATGGTGAATCAAACCTGTCTGTAACTACAGTCCCAGGGGATCCAATATACTCTTCTGGCCTCCATGGGGTACTGCACACACATGGTACACAGACAATCATTCAGACAAACACTTCATACACAACATAAAATAAACATAAATTCTGAAAAAAAATGGGTTAACTTATAAGAGCTAGCCAGGCGGTGGTGGTGCACGCCTTTAATCCCAGCGCTCGGGAGGCAGAGCCAGGCAGATCTCCGTGAGTTCCAGGCCAGCCTGGGCTACAGAGCAAGTTGCAGGACAGGCTCCAAAGCTACACAGAGAAACCTTGTCTCGAAAAACCAAAAAAAAAAAAAAAAAAGTTATAAGAGCTAGTTAGGAACAAGCCTAAGCTATAGGCTGAGCTAATGAGAAGTCTTCATGTCATTATTTGGGAGCTGGCTGGTGGGACAGAAAAAGAATCCTTATAGGAGTAGAAATCTACCTCCTCTATAGGAATCTACTTTTGACTAGGCAGTCTTCCTCAGTGATCAATTTTAAGGATTTTCACAATCTGGAGTGTTAAATACAGCTATTATTAAGATGTAACTTGCCGGGCGGTGGTGGCGCACGCCTTTAATCCCAGCACTCGGGAGGCAGAGCCAGGCGGATCTCTGTGAGTTCAAGGCCAGCCTGGGCTACCAAGCGAGTTCCAGGAAAGGCACAAAGCTACACAGAGAAACCCTGTCTCGAAAAACCAAAAAAAAAAAAAAGATGTAACTTACACTCGCTTACAGTGAACTTATATTAAAAGCAAAGGTCCTATCACTTTTGTTTTGGTTTTAGTTTTTTGAGACAAGCTCTCTCTCTATGTAGCTCTGGCTGTCCTGGGACTCTCTGTGTAGACCAGATTTGCCTCAGAGTCCCAGAGATCAACCTGCCTCTTCCTCCAAAGTACTGGGATAAAATGTGTGTGCCACCACCAGGCGGTAGTGGTGCACACCTTTGATCCCAGCACTTGGAGGCAGAGGCAGGCAGATCTCAGTGAGTTCGAGGCCAACCTGGTCTACATAGAGAGTTTCAGGACAGCCAAGACTGTTATACAGAGAAACCCTGTCAGGAAGAAAAAAAAAAGTATATGCCACCATGCCCAACGTATTACTTCTCAGTTTATCTTTCTACATCTTGTTGTTATCTATGTTCTTGAATTATTTCCACCTATCTTTATGACCACTTGTCAAAAAGTGGCTGAACTGGTAATATAGGTTAACTTTGGAGACAAATATTCAGTAATAAACCAGTAAGCACAGTCTGTGAAAATCAACTGATCATGTAGCTTTTAAAGAGCACATTTTATCATTATAATTGGTACCGTGATCTACAAATTATATAAATGATGCCTTACATAAAGCAGGTCCCCATCCCCAGCAAGCCAGTTATTAGACATTATCAAGCACTCCTCTGTGTCTCCCACTCTGGAGCCAATTCTAAAGTTTCCCGAACTCTCTCAGCTGTGCAAGCATCACACACACACCCAGAGCCTGTTTGCTCAGCCTGGACCAACTCTTGGTTTCTCTTGTCCATGCAAATGAGAAGTTGACAAAACACCCAGGCTCTGTTCCTTCCCACACTCCACCAGAGAGGTGAGCGAACCTGCCTGGTTGGTGAGTTTGGAAGAGGTGAGGTATGGTTTGGCCCTTTCCATTTGTTTGGAGCATCCCTCAGGAGTGGTATCTTTCTCAAAGGGGAAGCAGTTTTGCTTTGGTGTTGCCTAAGGCCAGTGGGTGGGTAAACTGATCAAACCCTGGATTCAAGCACTAGGAGCCCCACCCCTCAGACAAGGAAGCTACGCTCTCTAGAGTAGTAGCCTTGATCACTAATGAGTGCCCTCTATTGGCCTCTATCTGCTGACTCCTTCGTTTCCCACGCAGTTCAAAAAGTGAATAAGAAATTAATGTACTCTTGATTAAGCACCTCCAAGACTCCATAGCTCCTGTCCCATCAGCCTTTGCTTCCCAAGCCCCAGAACATCTTGTGGCTGTGCCCATATGTTGTATAAATCCTTTCTAAGATAAGAAAACCTCACTTGACAAATACAATTTATTCAATTTTTTTATTTCTAATATATCTATATTTGTATAGATAAACTATAATTCTTCAGCAATTCAGCACCTTTCTCATGTCAGAAATTGTATGTGCAAATTTCATATAGACTCCAAAACAGAAAATATAATCCCCTTTACTGAAGTGGAAAATTATGATCTAGAGTGTCTAAGTAGCTTGCCCAGGGTCACAAGGTGACCAAGCCGGTTGCTGGATGCCAAGGCCCTCCTCCTCTTTGCAATGTGCTTTCTGCCTCTTCTGCTTCTGTTTCTTCTTCCACCTCTCTCTGTCCAGCAGTCCCTCACACCTCTGCTTCAACCAGATCATCGCCCCCACACTTCCTCCAGCTGGGCCCCCCTCCCGAAGTTTCTATCTCATCTCAAAATAGAAGTGCCAGCTGGAGAGAAAGCCTTCAATACAGGAGCCTTGAGGCAGAGGGAACTTCATAGCAACCATAGCATTCTGCCCCTGACCCTCTCAACATGCTTTTTAGTCCATCTCCTGTCTCACCAATTCTTCTGTCAAGACCTTCCCTCACCACCACATTTTTTAGCCCTTTGACATTACAGAAACCTGAAGAAGCTTTTGAAACCTTGGAGATTTCAGTCTACATTTTTTTTTAAAAAAAAAAAAATGATCTTTAAAAGCTTTATGCTAAGAGCTAGGCTCCCAAGAAACTTGGCAGCAGGCTGTGGGGAAGCCATGTCTGTCTTTTAGTTTCCTTCTCAGATTTCTCACAAGGAATGTCCAGCATCCACTTCAAAGGCCTAGGGAAGGAGGCCACAGAGAAACCAGTACACATAGAGCCCACAGCTGGATCTGTCCAGGCTTGACCTAGAAGCTGGGCTCTGTTTGGAAGGGTAGCCTTTCCTTAAGTGAGTCAGGCTCCCTTCCCGCAACAGCAGTAGTTGTGTAATGTGTTCAAAGAGTAAGCAGATATTTTATCAGCTATTTGAGAAACAAGAAGAGAAGAAGAACATCCATATATTATATACATATAAAACTACTGCACACACAATGACGTCTCAGTGGAAATAATATAACCTTTAGTGGGGGTGTGTCTTAGTTTCTGTAATTAAAAAAAAAAATCGACAAAAGCAACATAGGGGTTGTTACAGCTCACAGTTCCAGGTTACAGCCCACCATAGCTGGGAAGTCACAGCAGCAAGAGCTTTGAGGGACCTGGTTACATCACATGCTCCATTCATTTTCTCCACTGTTAGTCAGGCCTTCTACAGGTCTCCTGCCTAGGGAATGGTGCCACCCACAGTGGGTGAGTCTTTCTACCCCAACTAACATACAAGACAATTCTCCACAAACAGGTCCACAGGACAATCTGATCTAAACTGTTCCCTCATTGAAACTTTCTTCTCAGGTGATTTTAGATTATGTCAAATTGGACAATTCAAGCTAACCGTGAGAGAGGGTAAAAGCTGGATCTTTCAAGAATACAACAATCTTACTTCAGGGTTTAGAGGAGTGGCTTGGTGGCCCAGCACATGCTTAGGATACAGGAGAGTCTGGGCTTAATCTCCAGGAAACACACACACACACACACACACACACACAAAATGATCTCACTGGTTTTGTATGTGAATCCCAGATACATGCTTAGTAAATAAACAGTGTACATTTGTGGTATTAGGATCTTATGGAGAGGTTGACTATAAAAACTTAGCCAGAACAGCTTGTTAGGGGAGCAACAATGTGATAGTCACTGTGACCAAAAAAACAAAAAAACAAACAAACAAAAAAAAACACCTGACATGCATAGCTGAGAGGAAGAAAAGTTTGTTTGTGCTCAGTTTCAGGGATCCTTTGATTCTGGACCCACAGGAAAGAAGAACACCATGGCAGTGAGGAGGGTGTAGCAAAGACCTACGGATGGGTGGGAACCAGGCAAAGACAAGATGTCCCCAAGGACCTGCCCCTAGGGGCTTATTTCCTCCAGCCTGTCGTTATCTCTAAAGTTTCTAACCAACCTAGTAAGATGGCTCAGAGGTAAAGGCTTGTGCTGTCAAGCCTACAACATGAATTTCATCTCTAGGTCTCATATTGTGAAAGGAGAGAACTGACTCCGAGTTATCTTTCGATTGGCGTGCACATACACACTTGCACACCTCCCCCCCCCCCACATCACATCACATCATATACAAATAAAAGTAATTAGCCAGGCGGTGGTGGTGCACGCCTTTTGTCCCAGCGCTCAGGAAGCAAAAGCAGGCGGATCTCCGTGAGTTTGAGGCCAGCCTGGTCTACAGAGTGAGTTCCACGGCAGGCTCTAAAGCTACACAGAGAAACCCTGTCTCGAACCTTCCCCCGCCACCACCACCCCAAAAAATCAAATGAAAGTAATTTAAAAAATTCTAGCACCACCAAAACACAACTAGAAAACATAATTTCAACATGGGAGCCTTTGGGGGACACCTCACATCGAAACCATAATGTTTGCCCCTGTAAAAGCTCATGTCCATTAGTAACACAAATCCATTCAGTCCATCTCCAAGATGGACTTAACAGTTCTATCCCCTGAGATTCTCACCTCCTCTGAGACTGACTCAAGGCAAACTCGTAGCTGTGAGCCCCTATAAAAATCAGAAAACAGGCCAAGCAGCAGTGGCACATGCCTTTAATCCCAGCACTCAGGAGGCAGAGGCAGGCAGGTCTCTGAGCTCAAAGCCAGCCTGGTCTACAGAGCCAGTTCCAGGACAGCTAGGGCAACACAGAGAAACCCTGTCTCAAAAAATGAAAACAAAACAAGTCAGGAAACAAAACTAGGTATAGAGGCACATGTCAGTAATCCCAATACTGGGGAAGCTGAGGCAAGAATAGTGAGAGTTCAAAGCCAGCCTGGACAACATAGTGAGTTCAAGACCAGCCCAATCTATATAGTGAAACAATATCTTAAGAAAGAAAGAAAGAAAGAAAGAAAGAAAGAAAGAAAGAAAGAAAGAAAGAAAGAAAGAAAGAGAGAGAGAGAGAAAGAAAAGAAAAGAAAATTTTAAAAAATGTGCTGGTTTGAAAAGGAATGATGCCCATAGACATCATTTGAACGCTTAGTTGTTAGGGAGCAGCACTATTTAAGAAACATTAGGAGGAGGTGTGGCCTTGTTGGAGTAGGTGTGGCCACTGGGGGTGGGCTTTGAGGATTCAAAAGCCCATGCTAGGCCTAAACTTTCTCTTTCTCTCTGCCTACAGATCAGGATGTGGCTCTCAACTACTGCTCCAGCACCTGCCTGCATGCTGCCATGCTTCCCACCATGATGATAATGGACTAAACCTCTGAAAGTGTAAGCAATTCCCAATTAAATGAATAAAGAATACTTAAATTACAGCAGAATCAACATCTAGCAGGACAAACATTAAATCCTGTAGTTTCATGGCTGGTATCAGAGCGTATAGCATTGAGATATGGGCCCCACTCAGATGGCCTTGCCATTTGCAGCACACAGATGTCTTTCTCTCTCTCTCTCTCTCTCTCTCTCTCTCTCTCTCTCTCTCTCTCTCTCTCCCCCCCCCCCCGAGACTGACTCCATTCATTGCTTGTGGCTTTTCTTGGCAGATAGTCCACATTCCTAGCGTCTCTCACTTCCTGGGGTCTCTATAACTGTTTAGAATTCACCATTACAGCTTCACACTTCTCTTGTCCCCTTTAGAAATCCTGACTCAGCTGCACATTGTGTTTGACATTTCCTTTAAGATGTGGTTCTTGGCCTTCCTGACCCCTTCATTTGCATTCTGTCTACCTATAAAACCAGCAATAAGTGAATGATGTCTGGATCTGCCCTCAACCAGCTCAAACAGCAGCTAGTCTCACTTGAACCATAATTATGGTGACTTTTGAATGCCTGGGTGGCTGGAAATGGTGAACACTGTCTTAGACATTTCGGGGCCAGTGACACTACCTGGAGCTCTCTTCTCCAAACTGGGTTTTTTAATGAGTTTTTGAAGAAAAAAAAATCTTTAAATCTTTGAGCCTGTGTTGGTTACAGTCCGGTCAGTGTGAGAGATGCCTTTGTGGCATTCTTCCTGTTGTCTTTATACAAAGTACTTGGCTTCTTTTTAGTGTTCCCAGTCTCTTTCATAGCCATGGCTTCCTTAGCCCCAACTTTACACAGGCGTTTACGGACAAACCATAAATCTGTCGAGTCTTTCTCCTCTGCTTTTTGTTCCTGTTTCTCACTGTAAATCTGGTCAAAGACGGGCAATAATAGCTATGCCATGGCCCGAATGCTGGGATGCCTGAACATTTCTTACGCCAGATTAATTAGTCCGTCACTTTTAAATTCAGCCTCCCGGTCTCAGGACAGGGGAACATGCCAGAATATGACCTGGATGGTCTTACATTCTCAGCAGAGTCACTGTTCTCACCCGAAACCTCGCGAGCACAGTCTTCACTATCAGAATTCCCGACAGCATCTGGTGTTCTGAGTTCCCACCAGAGTCGCACAGTAAGCCCTGTTTACAGCATCCCAGGGCTTCTCGGCCGTGTCAAATTTCGGCAAATTCCTCCCACTAACCAGTTCCCAAAGCTTCTGAAACTGGCAAGAAGAATACCTAACATGCCCTGCAGGAGGAGAGATTTATTTTGACTCACAATTGCAGAGCTTTCTGTCCACAGCCTCTGGTTCTGTTGATTCTGGGCCCAGAGTGAGGCAGATCATCATAGTCATGAGATCCCAGGGCAGAGTGCTACCTCATGGTGGCATGTGAAGCCAAGGGGAAAGGAAGAAGCCAGGACCAAGATAACTTGAAGGACCTGCCCCTAGTGGTCTCACTCCTTCAGCTAGTCCTTACCTCTTAAAATTGCTAGCACACCCCAATATAGTGCCACCAGTTATAGACCAAGCCTTCAATCCATGAGCATTTATGAAGAATACTTCATACCTGTCTTAGTTAGGGTTTCTATTGATGTGGAGAGACACCATGACCACGGCAACTCTTAGAAAGGAAAACACATAATTAGGGCTGACTTAGAGTTTTAGAGGTTAAGTCCATTATCATCATGGTGGAACCTGGTGGCATGCAGGCAGACATGGTGATGGAGAAGGAGCTGAGAGTTCTACATCTTGATCCACAGGCAGCAGGAGGGGTCTGTGTTCCATACTGGGCATAAATTGAGCATAGGAGACCCCCCAAGGCCCACCCCTACAGTGACACACTTCCTCCAACAAGGCCATACCTACTCCAACAAAGCCACACCTTATAAGAGTAAGAGCTAGACAATGATAGGCCTGAGCTAATGGCCAAGCAGTTTAAATAATATAAGCGTCTGTGTGTTTATTTTATAAGTGGGCTCGGAGACTGGCGGGACTTGGGAGCTGGAGAGAAGCTCTCCAGCAACAAATGGCGCCAGAACGTGGGGCAGGAATTTCCACTTAAAACCTGAGAAAGCATAAAAAGAAGATTCTAAAACGGAGCTAAAACAGCTTCCTAGTTGTCTTTGTCAAGTTAGCCGCAGCTTGCCGGTTTGAGCTACTTGTGGGTTCCTGGCGTGCGCGCTCGACTTGCAGTATGGCGGGGACCTTGGCGGCGTACAAGCGGACGTTGTGCTGGAGAACTAGCTCAAAGTTCCACGTTTAGATCCGCAGGCAGTCAGGCGTCTGCAAGTGACACATTAAGCTACATGGTGGATTTAACCTTTGTTAGTACAAAACAAAAAGAGGTTTCTGGGCTACACGCTACTTTGATAGAAGCATAGACCCACAAAAGCTCCCAGAGCTGAAGGTAAAGGTATCACTGCCTTGTTGGGAAGCTGAGGTGGGCGGAGCCAGCAGCCACAGCACCGTTTCAGTCTTAGAAATGCTGCAGTTTAAAACAATTGATTCACAATAAAACAGATTCAGATGAAACAAGACTTTAAATGTTTTAAAATATGTGTAAAAATATACGTAGGCTTCAAAGAGAGATAAAAAGGAATATGTACAGTTATATAAAAAAATGATAGTTTTGAAAAACGAAGTCTTTAAAGAGACAGTAAAGGTAGTATAAAATATAAGCCACATAAAGATGGATATCACACAGAGAATCTGGATTGTGTTGTCTTTGGGATTCTTAACTGCAGAGAGATATTTGATTGTAAAGGAAGCTGAGTTAAACCAATATGTATATTTTAAAGATACCTTGACTTCAAAATTTGGATATAAGGATATGTTGCTTTGGAAAAGAAGTTCTGCTTTTGTTTCCACAGAAAGCCAGAGGCTATGGATTTGTTCCAGACTAAGATACATCAGGTTTGACCAGCCAAGACCACCTGAGGTCTCCAATGACACCATGGCCCAGATGATCCAACATCCAGAACATCTCAAGACAACGGGCTCAGATGATACACCCTCATGGACTACTCCATAATCCTAAAATGTTCTTTATGTCCCCATAA
>CABHPH010158569.1:0-24833 GCA_902168325.1 Peromyscus nudipes
CAGAATGATGAGCAGAAACATGAAAAGTGGGCAGTTGGTTGAGGAAGGGCCTGTGAAACTGAATAAACTTGCAGACATAAGAGTGCAATTTGGTAAGAAAAGCTCATACCTGGTTTAAGTAGAGGAGAGGGCAGTCACAAAGGAAGTGGCTATAATATTTAAAAAAAAAATGGGCCATAAAGGAGAAAGATGCCTTGAGTGCAAGATCCCTATCTGTGGAGAGTCCCAGAGTACAAATCCATTCCATTTGGAATGAGAGAAAATAAATGGGGTTTCCTGCTGGAGGACACTGCCTGGGAACATTTTCCCTGCACCCTGAAGCCACCAAGTTACAGGGGAGACATTGCAGCCGTGGCAGAAAGGAGCCAGGCTACATGTGAATCTGATAGCAGAACCGGGAGGTCATCAGTGTCCACATTGGTGGCACTGGTTTTGCAGGCATAGGCACTGCAAGAGTTAGGTCGCAAAGACTTGCATTAAGATTCCAGAAAGCCATTGTGTAACAGGGCTGGATTCCATGAAAGGAGAAACTGGAAGGCAGCTGTGTAAAGCTGTTAAGGGTAAACCTAAATTGCAGTAAAGATACTAGACCATAAAAACCCCTAGATCCCAGGCATGGAACTGCAGGATTTGGTGTTTGCCCTACTGGGCTTCAGTCTTGCCTTGATCTGAGGTTTGCTATGTCCCCCTTCTTCTGTTTTGGCATAGGAACATATCTCCTGTGACATTGGACATTGGAAATATGCAACTTGTTTATTGTGTTCCAAGGATTCACAGTTAAGAGATTGCGTAAGTCTTAGAAGAGATTCGTATTTTTAAAGAGTGTTGAAATTGTTAAGTCTATGGATAGTTTTGAAATTGTAATTAATGCATTTTGCAATATGGGGCTGCAATAATCCTATGGAGGCCAAGAGTAGATTTTTCAGGTCAAAGTGATGTGTCAGGTGTTGAAATGATAAATGGTGTACCTGTGATTGTAACTTTTGAGTGTTACCTTGAATGCATGAAGATAAACCTAGGGGTATAGAGAGATGACTCAGCAGTTTTGAGCACTGGCTGCTCTTTTAGAGGATCTGGGTTCAGTCCCCAGCAACCATGTGGCTGCTAACAATCTTCTGTCACTCTGTGGATCCAGAGCATCTAGCATCCTCTTCTGGCCTCAGTGGGCACTGTACACAAGCAGTCCACGTAAAAAGATGCAGGCAAACACTCATACACACAAAGTAAAAATAAATAAATCTTTAAATATATATATGCCACTGATTTTGCACACATCTAGGTGGCCCTGTGTAGGTTTTAATTGATTGAGGAAGATCTACTCTGAATATGACACCACCATCCTATGGGCTGGGATCTCAGATTGAACAAAATAGAAAAAGTGAAGCCAGGGAATGATCATAGTCCTTTTTCTCTGCCACATCCTGAGATCAGTGCTACTTACCGAACCATTCCTGCCTCGATTCCTTTCCAATCCTCATGTGAGCTAAATAGACCCTCTTCTCTTACATTTGCTTTTCTGTCAGGTTAGGTAACAGTGAGGAGAAAAAAAAAAACCCACTAATATAATGAATGTCCTTGAAAGATTTGCTTTCTCCAAGTGTTTGATTGGTGTTTAAAGAGAGAATGTTACATATAAGGAATAGGGAGGTTCTCTCCTAAGATTTAAACCACAGTTGGGTAGCCGTTTCTTCTGAACTGAAACATTCTTTCCTTGCAAGATGCTGGATGTAAACAAGTCACCAGTTCAGGGATGCTGAAAGTATCGAGACCAACAAGGCCTCTCTCTCCACCGTCAGAAAAGCCGTAGAGAGAGAATGACTGGCCGAGGTACCCGAGGATGCTCCTGTTGAACTGCCTGCAGAATGGGCAGAGCCAGGCTTGCAGCTTCAGTGGCTTACCACTGAGCTAGGATGGGCTTCTCAGCTGCCATTGTGTCCTCATGTTGACTTTAAGGATCCCAGTAATGTTACTGATTCTCCAGGGAGGTTTTTGTTGTTGTTGTTGGTGGTGGTGGTGGTGGTGGTGGTTTTTTTTTTTTTTGTTTTTTTTTTTTTTTTTTTTTGTTTTTTTTTTGGACTCCTTGTTTTGGCCTGTCCTTGGTTCTCCATCTGAGGTGAGCAGGATTTTGTTTACATCTCCCCAGTAAAAATCACACAAGAAAACACCAATAAGCATGATTAGGTGTTAAATTTATGTGACTACATTTCTTTAATTTTTGATTTCTAATGAATGTTTAAATCAGGAGTTCTCAATCTTCCTAATGCTGTGACCCTTTAATACAGTTCCTCATGTTTTGGTGACTTCCAGCCACAAAATTATTTCGTTGCTACTTCATAACTATAATTTTGCTATGGTTATGAATCATAATGTAAATATCTGATATGCAGGGTATCTGATATGTGACCTTCAAAGTGGTCACAACCCACAGGTTAAGAACTCCTGCTTTAAAATGTAGTTAACTTGGCTGGGGCTATCATCCAGGGTTAGAGTGTTTACATGCAAAATCTTGGGTTTAATCCTTAGTGCACACACACGAATATTTTTGCATATGTGTATGTATGTACATATAACACACACACACACACACACACACACACACACACATATATATATAGACTTCTTCAGTATTCTGGTAATATCAATAATAAATCCAATAGGATAGGAAAAAAGGTAAAACAGTAAACTAGGACATTAAATAATAAATTCCCCAGTCTTTGTTAATCCAATGTATGAGATCAGAAAGTTGCATGCCATCCCTATGCTCTCTGATTTCACAAAATGTCCAGATACATGCTCTCTGATTTCACAAAATGTCCAGAATCATACAACATCAATGTCTCTTCTAACACATGCATATGAACTACAGAAAGTACGTTGGAGATTGTGATTCACTAGAGTAAGACTTTAGTTCCTTATAGCATCGTTCCACAGCTTGCTGAGCCACACTGTGCAGCATCCTGGCTGAGATGCCCATGCTCCTCTGCTCAATGCCAACCATGGAACCATGCTGTTTACATTTCATAGGTTTGCTGTAGCTAATGCTAATTATTGAAGGATGATAGTATTTGTGGAAATGGAGTGTTAAGATTTGAAAAATGGGTGGAGGGGTGTTCTTTGGCCATCAAAAACACACAGAGCAGCATTAAAAGCATGCACCTAGTTACTTTTCCATAACTCATTATAACTTCTTTTTTGTAATCACAGGGCTCATCACTGCATGTAATGACAATTATAAGTGCACATACAGCAGACAATCAAGAAGGATGCAGTAGTAGGCCATTATTCCCACATTGATAAGAGGTCTCTCAAAGGAGCTCTACAAGAATGTGCCCGATAACTGCCCCCATGTCATACTTCATGAGCAGACCAAGACCCTTAGAAACGATACACGCCGGGCAATGGTGGCGCACGCCTTTAATCCCAGCACTCAGGAGGCATAGGCAGGCAGATCTCTGTGAGTTTGAGGCCAGCCTGGGCTACCAAGTGAGTCCCAGGAAAGGCGCAAAGCTACACAGAGAAACCCTGTCTCGAAAAAATAAAAAAAAAAAAAAAGAAACTATACACATAAAAACCAACTCTCACTTGATAAGCAGAGAGAGAAAAATTAATTAAGCAGATAAACTTTTGACTTTTACATCATTTGCATCCTTTTGCAAACAACATAATAATAAATAAAAGACTTTTTATAAATAAGTTCTTTTATTCTAATAATAGTCACCAGGACCTTAACTTACAAATGTTTGATTTCTATGTTTCCTTAACTTCCAAAATCATATTTTGAGCCAAGGTGGTGGCAAGGGCCAGTAATTCTAGAACTTCGATGCAAGAAGGAGAAGAATCAGGAATTCCTCCTTTGTCATATGGTGAGTTGGTGACAGACTGGGTGAATGAGACTCTGTCTCAAAAGTAAATAACAATGAAAAAAGTAGATATTTGAATGCTACTCGACAAAATGATGTGTGTGACAGGGATAGCCTTGTGTGGATGGGATATCCGCCTGAGTGATATCACCCAATAATTTCACCATGTCAGAAATTCATGGTACACCCTGAGGGGTACAATTTGGATGGAATTTTACATTCATATAGTTTTAAGAAATAACAGTCAACAAGGAAGTTACAATAGTTGTCACTAAGAAAATAGCATTTCTGACAAGTATCTTTGCTTTGTAAGCACTGTAGCCAAATATGTCTTTATGGCTCTCTTGTGGAAATGTAAAGTGATATAAATGGAAATACACCCTAACTTCCCACTGCTTTATTCTATGTCATGATGCTTTTTGCTTGTTTTACACAGTACCCTAATTTAACCACTGTATCTAATGAATTAATTTTCAAATATCAGTGAGACAGTACTCAGTAATTGGGCAGAACACAGGCATTGTAAGGATATAGATTGTGTGTCAGAAAAGTAAAACTAAGTAACTTATTCCAATTTACCTCTCACCTAGTGTTTTCTTCTATCTCAGTTAATTAATATTTTCACTTCAGAAATATTGTCAGTATAATGAATAAGTAAAGCATTTAATATACAAATAATTGAAGGCTATAGAAAAATAACAAAGCTGGGTTAGAAGGATTGAAGATAAAACAATGGAGTTTCTGAGACTTGAGATGGAACAGAAAGAGCAGGTATCAGAGAACTGATGTGTGTGCAAGGATTTCCAGAAAGAGGGACGAGAGCTCAATGAATATCAGGGAAATGATATTCCAGGCAGAGGAATCTGCAAGGGCTAAGATCCTGAGTTCATGATGAGAGAAATGTGTGGAGAAGCAAGTAGGAAAGGACCCGAGGGACTGGAGCAGGGCAGAAATACAGAAGAGTGCTTGGAATGTAACATTGAAAGGAAAGAGTGTAAGGATTTGGGGCCTTCCTCCGTTGGAACTGTGCTCCCTCTGAAATGGGGACAGGACGGATCGTCTAGAGCAGAAGAGGAGGCATGGTCTGATGTGTGTGTTAAACAGATTTCTCTGGCTGCCCTGTAGATAATAGACTGTGGCAAGGCTAGTGTAGGGCAGCTTGTGAAGATATTTGGAATAAGGCCACAGGGAGACATGAAAGAAAACTCAGACAGGGCTGTTGGAAGCAGAGTGGTGGCACATGCTTTTAATCCCAGCACTTGGGAGATGGAGGCAAGTGGATCTCAGTGAGTTCGAGGCCAAACTGGTCTACAGAATGAGTTCCGGGACAGTCAGAGTGTTACACAGAGAAACCCTGTCTCAAAAAAACAAATAAATAAGTAAGTAAATAAATAATAAACAAATAAACAAATGAATAAGTAAATAAAATAAAATAAAATAAAATGGGTCTTCTTGAGCAAAGCTGAGTTATTAGTAGGTACAGGATCCTGGTGGGAAGGATGCTGCCCTCTTTCTGGATGCCTGCTTCCTTTGGCTCATGAATCATTTCTTTACTTCCAACTGTCAGCATCCTGCTACGGACCCTAGCCCTGCCTCCCTCTTCTAACAACCATTGTGATTATCCACCCAAATAATCCAGGTAATCATTTTTAAGGGGCTTAAAGTAATCATATCTTTGAAGGTATTATATTAGCTATTAATCTAATAAGATATTTGAGAGACTATTATCCAGTCTACCATATCAACCAACCAACCAAGAACATGGGAACATTTGAGTGGTTAAGATCATGCTAGTGGTGAACTTTGCTATCATGAGCAAAGCCTTGGTTAACTCTTGGTACCTCAAACTTGTGTTTTGTAAAACAGAATAAAGGAAACATTGTAATGGAAGTTAAAGACATCTATGTCCTATTTTTCATCCTGCATTCTTATGCCTAACTTCAGAGATGATGAGAACTCTCCGGGGAATCACAAACGCTCACACTACTTTCATATTGACCACCATTGACCTTCCCAGCCAATGTCACTGCTGTGTACTTATTGACCAATGACTTCCAAGGTTTCATTTTCTGCTTTGAAAATTAAAGAGACACATAGCTGAGGTAATAAATAATAGGTTCTTTGTGACAATAACCCTTTTGTGTTCAGAATATGAATTTTCACAAAATATTATATGCCTATTAAGAGAAAGAACAAGAGTGAAAGACAGAGTCTAACAGTGCACTAACCTGAGGTGTGTTTTTCCAGAGTCGCATTCCCTTTCGCTCTGCAGATTTTGCCCAACTTTCAGGGTGTTAAAACACAGCCTAAAAACAAAATCCTCACACATTTACAAGCCATTACTAATTTTGTCACTGTTCCCAAATTAGGCAGATTGGCCTGTGAGTTGAACTGTGAAGGGGAGGCGGTCAAAAGGGATATTGTTTCCTTTACTGTAACTCTATTGTTTTATTAGAGTGTGATGGTGGATACTTCACAATGTAGCTTCAGAATAGTTCCCTCTCTCAAGCTCAGGCAGAATTTGGGCAAACACAATGTGCCTGAGGATTCCTTCCTCTTCTACAGCTCAAAACCAAGGATTCAACTTAATGTAAATCCCCAAACAAAAATGGCTCAGAAATAAGATTCTCAAAATTTGTAATGCTTAAATAGATTTATCTTACAACTCATGTCTATGATACTTTCAGGTTTTTATTCAGACAATCATTTTGGCTGATTTGGAGGAACAATTCTTCCTCCCTTGTCAATCTATATGTTTTAACACTTAAGTTTTTAGATAATATAACTTACACAAGCATAAAATGTAAATTACTACAATTTGAATAGGACATGCTTTATGTTAATTCCTATAATATTTTAAATAAACAAATCTATA
The DNA here is from genome assembly GCA_902168325.1 of Peromyscus nudipes. Classification (NCBI taxonomy): domain Eukaryota; kingdom Metazoa; phylum Chordata; class Mammalia; order Rodentia; family Cricetidae; genus Peromyscus; species Peromyscus nudipes. Next base: position 6,736 of record CABHPH010158569.1, read on the forward strand.
GTAAGGATAAAACCACTATAATTTACGTAATATATGTTTTGTATTAATTCCTGCAAAAATATTTTAAGTAAACAAATCTACAGCAAGGGTAAAAATGAGCATTTGTGAAAACAAGACATTTATTTAATTTCTTGCATTACACTGGAAATGCAATCATAATATTTTCTCAGATAAAGCTGTAAATAATGCGCTAATTACTTTTCATAATTAAATCTTAAGCTAAAATGTTAATAATTCATATCTGCGTCTATATTTTATCTTTTAACATAATACATGTAAGATATAATGAGAGATTGTATCTATAATTAAAGGGCTAGTTTTTTCCTATGGTAGGAATATTATTCTCCTTAAAATAATAGGGGTACATGAGTAATGCATCATTATATATAATAATTATTTTTGCTTATTCTTATAAAGTAGGGTATAAGAAAAGTTCCCACAAACATCTCTAAAAACATCTATGACAGAAATTATAGTTTTTAAACCAAAAGAGCTAATAGTGTAATGTACAAATGTAATTGAGGAGGAGTCATTTAAGGAGAAGGAGAATAGCTGGTCCCAACTCAGCTATTATTTTATAACTCCAAACAGCAACACCTCCTCATATAGGTGGATTTAAACTCAGAGGAATGTGCTTTGTATTCCATTTTTTAATTTATGCTTCTTACCTGGTAATCCACATTAAACCCACCACAGACACAAACATAGGGGGGCTGATATCTTCTAATATAAAGCAGAATTATTTTATATGGTAGATTTTCATTTAAAATCATTATCATTTATCATTGACATTTGAGAGAGAGTTTTTGAAAACATAGAATTTATATGCATGCATGATATGTATGCTTGGCCTTAGGATAACTTGCATCATGTAATCTCCTAAAGAGCTTATTAAGAAATTAGTTTCCCACATTCCACCCAGCTCAGCATCATCGAAGCAGAATCCTGAGGCAGGGTGTGGCTCAGAAATCTGTGTTTGAAACAAGTTCAGCTGGTGAGACTGGTGGAGAAAGTTCCAGGCAGTTATATTGTAGAGGGTTAATGTCATAGTTTTCTGTGTTTTGCTCTATCAAGCTTCTTTAATGAACAATACATTCTGAGAACAGATGTATATATATATTATGCATTTTGTGAGGCTTCTTTTTTCAAATTTTTATGTGTATGAGTGTCTTGTCTGCACATATGTTTGTGTAGCTCATGAATGAGTACCTGGTGCTCACAGAAGCCAGAGACAGAGACAGTTATACATAGTAGTGAGCTGCCATGTGGGTGCTGGGAATAGAAACCCCAGCCTCTGTAAGAGCAACAAGTGTTCTTAACCACTGAGCCATCCCTCAGGCTCCATGAGGCTCCTTTTTAAAACTAATGATTGATAATGTGTGAAACTCAAAATGTTAGCAATTACTATCCGTTCTTATATACTATACCTTAGTCCAATTCTCAGTCTGACACCAGGCCGTTCAAAGCTCCTTAAAAGCTAACAGCTGAGTGGCAGTGCTGTTTCCTGTGCTGTTTCAAGTCTTCCTTGGACAAATATGAAAATATTTGTTCTTTTTCCTAAATATTTTTGAAGGCTCATTTGCCATGGTATGCCAAATTCATTACACCTCATTTACTTATTTGTTTTCTATATTCTAAGTGGCTGAGAATTATAAGATAAAATAGGCTATTAAGGTTAGTGCAAGACACTACAACTCTGGAACATCATTTAGAAAAGAGAGAGCAATCATTACAGAGTTATTATTTTGACAATACTTTAGTCATATTTGATCTGTATATCTCTATTTCCTGTCTCTGGAATTATCTTTTCAAGCTGTCTCCAGAAACTCTACACAATGTTTTCACATGTTGGCTACACATAATAATCCATAGCTAATGCAGTCATCAGGGAATTGATCCAGGACCTCCCCACCCCAAGATATCAAAGTCAACTCATGCTGAAGTCCTAGGTATAAAGTGATTTGGTATTTGCATAAAGCCTATGTACATCTTCACATCTAATTTAAATCAACTGTTGTTGACTTATACCTAATATAAATGTTATATAAATGTCTATTATACTGTACATCTTCAAGAATAATGTTAAGTATAGATACATTTATTTTCCTTTTTGCAAGGACACTTAATTGGTTGAAATCATAGATGCAGTGTGGTGAATGTATACATTTGTATCCAGAATATACTCTACCATCACTGCTTCTCAGAGATCTTGTGAAGCTTCAGAATGCAACATCTAGATTTCTGTTCTTCCATAAACATTCCTCTGACTGCCTTCAGCATGAAGTTCCTTAGCTCCTTCTACCTTCACATTCAATCTCCATGGATAGATGCTACCAAAGTAACTGCTGCCCATGTCCTCTGTACCATGGTGCAAGCATGTCCTGATAGGACTTTGGTATCAGCTATCCTTCACACATTATATTCAAAAGCCATTCAAGGCCCCAGAAAATGATTTCTCTAATTTTCATGCAGCATAACACAAAAACAATAAGTTACCTTTTGGTTAATCCTAAATACAAGGAATCATGAAATGCAACCTCATATGATCAAATAAGCACAAAACACTTGGAAACCTGTACCCAAGGTACAGAATTGAGAGGCTGTAGGGTGACAGTTATGACAGATTAAGGTTAACACTGGCTACGTGAGGGAGTGTCTTATTTGACTGAAGATCCCAAATACACCTAAAAATGCAAATTTTAGAAATCCAAGTGATATTTCCTGTACAAAAAGATGGGAAAAGCATAAAAATAAGAAATGATGAAGTGAAGTAAAATGACAGCTGAAATGCTGTTAGAGGACTTCATTTTAAAATGTCACTGGGATATTTCTAAAGTGACACATCGGGAAGAAAAAACAGTGAGAAGCTGTGGTGAGTGATAGTATTCCAAATCAACAAGAAGGAAAATCTCCCTAAAATGATGACTGATTCAATCAAGACAACTAGAATTACATCACCAGTAGAGAACATATCCAGGTAGAAAAATGGGTCACACTACATTCCTTAGCTTGGACAAATGCATATTGGATTCTTTAATACTAAATGGAATGTTTCAAGTGTCAAAAGATAAACAGACTTCTTGGGTCATGTACAGAAGACATTTATTCACAGTGTATCAGCATTCATTAAAATTGTTAGATGCTGTAAGAGATTCTAAACCTTTCATTCTCCTGTTAGTATACAATTTGCTCTGCAATTTGTCTATCGTTTTATGTACGTTATAGAATAACCTAGTTTAAAAGTTTTTCCACCTTTTGCTGAATTTTGACAAATAATGTGTATTTCAGTGAATCAGACATGATTTAAATAATATTTTTTATGTTCCACAAAAACCACAACAACCAAAATTTTAGAAATTACGGGTATCTAGTCTTCCCAATCTCAATAGGAATCTGTAAAAAAGGTCATGTGTTACTTTTGTTTTTCACTCAGTGTTTAGTCATAATATTATGAGATCAATGTAATATTGGCCCTATTAGTTACTTTTCCATTGCTGTGAAAAGACATCATGTTCAGGACATTTATAAAAGAAAGCATTTAATTGGGGTCGTACTTACAGTTTCAATGGCTGTGTCCATGACAATCATGATGGAGGAGCACAGCAGCAAGCAGGCAGGCATGGCAGTGGAGCAGCAGCTGAGAGCATACATATCAGCCACAAGTTGGAAGAAGAGGCGGGGAGGGAGGAAAGGAAGGAGAAAGAGAGAGGAGGCTTTTGAAACTTTGAAGCACACCTCCAGTGGCACACCTCCTCCAAGAAGGCCACATCTCCTAATCCTTCCCAAAATAGTCCCTCCAATTTGGGAGCAAGTATTCAAATATATTAGCCCCTGGGACTCATTCTCATTTAAACCAACATAGGGCCTATCAATCTCTCTGAAATTTTCTTTATTCTCTTCTGGGTTTTGTTAAGTAATGGGGTATTTTAAGATATTCCTTCTACATACAATACTAAATATGTATGCATTTTTTGCTAATATTTTTTTATGAAATAAGTATAATTTCAGTAGTGTATTGAACAATACCAACAAGAAAAATCTATTTAGTCAGTCCTGACAGCACACTCTGGTGTTGGCAAGCCTCATAACATATTATGACACATTTGCATGAGAATGTTTGTGCCAAGATAATAATTAAAATTTCAAGTTTGAACCTATGGGACAGAATGATCTCAAAACCAAGACTTTGAATCTTCTCCTGAAAGATGCTAGCTTTTTCTCCATGCTTTTGACAGGTGATGAAAGGGAGTCTTACACTCAATTTGCCTGTACCATCTCCATCAACTATACTTGAAAGACATTTGTGACTTTTCCATTGAAACGGGGAGTGGCCCAGTAGATTCCTTCAACCTGATTGTCTGTACACTTGTTTGTTAATTCTTCTTCTGGTATAATGGAGTGCTGTGGGATGGTCTGTATGTCAAATTGCTCTAATTGGTCAATAAATAAAACACTGATTGGCCAGTGGCCAGACAGGAAGTATAGGCGGGACTAACAGAGAAGAGAATTCTGGGAAGTGGAAGGCTGAGGTGGAAAGTCACTGCCAGCCGCTGCCATGACAAGCAGCATGTGAAGACACCTGTAAGCCACGAGCCACGTGGCAAGGTATAGTATAGTGGTATTCTATTTGTACTGAAATGTGATTTTATTTGTATGTTAATAAATAAAGTTGCCTAGGGGTCAGAGCTATTAGCAAGCCATAGCGAAAGCCAGGGCGGTGGTGGTGCACGCCTTTAATCCCAGCACTTGGTAAGCAGAACTAGGTAGATCTCTGTGTGTTCAAGGATACAGCCAGCATTGGAAACACACGCCCTTAATCTCAATACCAACCATAGAAGACCTGGAGGTCTGTACAGACAGGCAGTGACGAGGCAGTCACGTAGTTGGGTTTATAACCAATGAGAAGGCAGAACAGAACTCTTATCTAAAGGAGAACGCACAGGAAGTAGTCCTTTTCGGAGAGGTCTCTTGGCGGGAGAGGCTAGCTGGCGGAAAGTGGTAAGACTCTTAGCTCTGACCTCTTGGGCTTTCATCTTTACATTGGCTCTGTGTTTCTTATTTAATAAGACGGTTGGTTACATCTACAGTATAGATTTATGGAAATGGATTAATTTAAGCTATAAGAACAGTTAGCAAGAAACCTGCCACGGCCATACAGTTTGTAAGCAATATAAGTCTCTGTGTTTACTTGGTTGGGTCTGAGCGGCTGTGGGACTGGCGGGTGTCAGAGATTTGTCCTGACTGTGGGCCAGGCAGGAAAACACTAGCTACAATGGAGTCTCTCTAATATTTGTGTCACAGGCCTAGATGGAACAGCCATCTGTTTTTGATATTAGAGATAATTAACTCAGACCTTCAAATCACCAGTCATTATAAGCCCTTACACAATTTTGAGTTTATTCTGCCATGCTGGTCAAAACAGAGACACAGTTAAGAACACCTGAGATGACTGTCAGTGGCTCCAGCCTTACCATCTCCGTGTGGGTGGCTGGAAACTTGCTGTGGCCATCAAGTTTCAGCTGGTTGCTTGTACAGTTTGAGTTTTCACCACGCCCGTGTCTTGTCTTTGCATCACACTGGGCAAACAGTCCTGTCTGTCCCACACATTTAGTTTAGTCATCTTCATCCTCAGTGAGGTTTGGTCTTCAATTCTTAATAGAGCAGCTCATTGCAGCTGTGATAATTCAATAACATTTTATAAAATCTAAATGGCATATGGTTGTAATTACATCGATATTACATTTCCTCCTTAGCATTAAAATGTTGGTATTAAATTAAGTATGTGATATTTTATTACATCATTAGCAATCAATAAGAAAATGGGAATGGGCATTTGATCTTTGAGGGTTTTTTTTTTTGCTGTTTTTGTTTTGTTTTGAAAATAACAATACTTAAGCAACAAAAGATAAATTTAGGGCAAAACTAGTCTGATATTAGAAATTTAGAAGTGACAATGAAAGCCTAAGTTAAAATAAATAAATAGTGAAACCAAATTATCAATTTAAAAAACATTGGATTTCTCTCTGAAATTAAGATTGCAAAATTTGAGCAATAAAGGACATGTTACCAAATATTGCTTAAGACTTTTGATGTTTATATGAATCTTAGTGTTGAGAGTCATTAAAAATTTGTACCTAGACCTGCCTAGGCTCAGTGAGCTGGGCTCTGCTGATTCCCCATGGGAGACCTGGATTTGGGGGATGTGGGGATGTGGGGTGGCTTAGGAAAGAGGGTTGGGGGGTGGGAGGAGAGAGGAGGGGGGTCTGTGGATAGCATGAGGAGTGGGTAGAAAATTTCTTAATAAAGAAAAATAAAATAAAAAAAATTGTACCTAGAGTGTATATATATATATATGCAAATATATATTTGTACCTAGGGTAATATTTATGCATTTTCTTCCATATATGTAAGAAAAAAAGAAAATTAATGACAGTTTTTAAACAATAATTAGTAGTGTATCTATACATAGGTTAAAAAGGTGGAAAACTCAATCTAAACTACATAAAAATGTTAATGTGGTATTATAATACATTCACGTATTCTGAGACGTATAGTGAATGTTTTGTTTTTCGTATGCTTGCATAATTTTCCGTTTTCCCATTTCAATTCTTAATGTACCAACCATACTTTGTTGAATAAATCTCAGGAAAGGAGATTAGACAAGTGTCTATGGTTGATTGATGAACAATGTATATTAGAAAACAATTATATATATATGTATATATATATATAAAACAAAGTATTGCTCAGTCTGAAAAATGAAAGAAATTAAGAATTTGGGAGATGGAGCAGTCAGTAAAGTGCTGACATCACAAGCATGTGGACCTGAGTTTGGATCCTCAATTACATGTTGAAGATCTCAGCTTGGTGGCACATGGCTTTAATCCCAGTGCTGGGGAGGCAGAGACAGGAGCCACTTGTTAGTCTTGCTGAATCCATTTGCTAGATGTTCAGTGAGAGATGCTGTCTCATAATGATAAGATGGAGAGTGACTGTGGAAGATACCTGATGTTGATTTCTGGTGAACATGCACACACATGTGCACACATATACATACATACACAAATAAATGAAACTCTTCTATATGCTACAGCATGAGTAGACACCAAGAACTAGGAAGCCAGATTCCAAGTGACAAGTGTTACATGATTTCACTTATCTTGGTTCTGTACAACAGTCAACTACACAAAATGTGAAAACAGAGTAGTTTTTACCTGGAAACACCGTGAGAATGGAGGCTGTGTGATGAATAGAGGTTTACTCTGAGTTGTAGATATGGATGACTTATCAGTTGCTTGATGATATCAATGTTCCTTTGTTGTGGAATATTAGTTTAAGATGTGTTACATAAATTTATGCTGTGGAATATTTGTTTAATGCAAAGATGTGTTGCATTCTTTTATGTTGCACTTGTTTAACTCTGTGAAGCTGTGTTACTGTGCCTGTCTAAAACACCTGATTGGTCTAATAAAGAGCTGAACAGCCAATAGCTAAGCAGGAGAGAGAAATAGGTGGAGCTGTCAGACAGAGGGAATAAATAGGAAGAGAAATATAGGCTCTAGAGAAGAGGGAGGAGCAAGAAAAGGAGGAGAGGAGGACACCAGGGGCCAGCCACCCAGCAAGCCATAGAGTAAGAAGTAAAGAAAGGTACATAGACTAGAGAAAGATAAAAGCCTAGAGGCAAAAGGTAGATGGGATAATTTAAGTTAAGAAAAGCTGGCTAGAAACAAGCCAACAAGGCTGGGCATTCATAGGTAAGAATAAGTCTCTGCATATTTATTTGGGAACTGGGTGGTGGTCCTCCAAAGAGAAAAAACAAAAACAACAAAAAAAAAAACCTCCATTTTTTTTTCTGTTTTTTTTCAAGATACGGGTTCTCTGAGTACCAGCCCTGGCTTCCTGGAGCTTTCTCTGTAGACCGGGCTGGCCCCAAACTCACAGAGATCTGCCTGCCTCTGCCTCCTGAGTGCTAGGATTAAAGGTGTGTGCCACCACTACCCAGCTGATATCAATTTTCTTATGGCCACTAAATTATTTCATTAACATTGGCTAGGATGGTAAATTTTATGATGTGTATCTTTTAACATAAAGAAGCAAGAAGTAGGTAGAGAACTTCAACACTGTTGTTCCATTTGGGATCTTTAATGGTTTGGTTATAAAATGTCCCTCAAAGGCTTATGTGCTTTACAGTTATTTATGGCATTTTTTGAGGTATTAGAGACATTAAGGGATGAAGACTGCTTGGAGGAAGTAAGTTACACCATGAGGTGTCGTTTTATTTCGCCCTCTTATTCCCACGGCTGTGAGATTAGATACTTTACTCCAGCCTTATCTGCTGTGATATTATTCTGCCTTCCTGTGGCTGGTAAGTACAAGGCCCAGCTGAACATGGATGAATTTGTTATAGCAAGGGGAAAGGTGATTAACAAGGGATCTTGGGGGCACTCGGGAACGTTGTGAAATTCAACTGAAAAGGAGTATGAGGAACCACAGAAGAAGAAGCTAAGGTCAAAATAAGGTCAGCATTATCATATCTTTTATCTAATAAGATTAATCACTTTAATGAATCATTTTTGTGAATGTATATGAATTCACATGTAAAAACTCTTTAAGGTGGTTCTGCTGCCAATTATAAATGTTCAGATTGACTTGATATGCCCTTTATCTATTTACTTACTGAAAACTGCTAATCAATAACATTTTGATGTTTTATAAGGACACTTTCTTCAAAAGTCAAGTTATAAAATAAAGCTATTAAATTTAAGTTAACTTATTTGCTAAGATAGCTAAGAACCTAAAATTCAACATCTATTATGGAACTTACCTTTATTTTACTAATTAAAAAGTAACAACTACCTATTTAAAATTATGCACAGGGGGCTGAGTAGTAGCTGGTGGTCTGATGATTTTATGAGAGCCAGTATATGTGAGGTTAATCAGGTCAAACATAGGTATACATTTTGCTATCATATATATTAAAATCATAAACCCAGTCACACAAGATCTAGAAGAGAATAAGCATTTCTTTTTGTCACAACACATTTCCTTAAATGCAAAGGTTATACGCATGTAATATAGTTTTCTTCTCCCATATTTTTAAAACAAGATATTTAGAAATTTATAAAATATGTATTTTTTTACCTTGTGAAGCTAATTCTTCTAACTGCCTTTATTGTGGGTACAAACAAGATTTGTGTGAAAGTGGAGAGGATTCAGAAAAAAAAGTAGTTGCTCAAAACTGTTACAAGTCAGACTACACACACTTCCTTATTCAGGCACTTACTAACATGCTAAAATAACTAGAATAGTGTGGCACTGGATATGAAGAGGCTAGAACTGAGAACCCAGCAACAAGTTTGTGTCTCTCATCAGTTCATTGCCATCCACGCCCAGATCATTCATTGAGAAAGCTATTTTCTTCAACACAGGATGAAACAACGTATAATCCTATGCAAAAAGTGATTTTGACCTCTTCCTTTATATCTCATTTAAAACTACATATTTGTCTAAATGGAAAAGATAAATTTAGGAAATAATAAAAATGGGTGTAAATCTGAACAAGCACAAATTTCTTTTTTTCTGTTTCTCATGGGTATGTGTGTGTAGTGTATGTACATGTTTGCACTTGCATATATGTGTGCATGTGTGTGTGTGTGCGTGTGCATGCATGTGTGTTGGTGCAGACGTATATGGAGGCACTGAAGTTAACCCTGAGTCTTCCTTAGCACTGTACCTTATCTAATAGGCCCTGCCTAGAATACAGAGCTTGCCAATAAAACAGCTAAAATTGCTAGTCTAACTACCTAACTTGCTCTAGAGATTCCCCAGTCTCCGAAATACAGGCCAGCCATTACACACACCTTTCATGTAAACATGTTCTGGAGACCCAAACTTTTATCCAGATCCTCCCTTTTGTGGATCAAACATTTTAACCACTGAACTATTTCTCCATCCCTATGGATTTCAAATGTATAATATTCAAAGTAGAATCAAGAATAACAACATATATATTAATCTCACCAACATAAAAAGTGTGTATCAAAGAACACTACAAATAAGTGTAATGACATGCAGAGAGAAAATGCTTGCAGATCATATAAATGATAAAGGCCTATCTTCTAGAGCATATGCTAAACTTATAACAACACAGAGAAGATAGTACAAAGGGAAAGACAGACATGGACTACTCTTCACAGAAAAATAAAACCATGCCTAGGAAGCAGAGAATAAGATGCTCAGCATCATTCGTCATAAGAGAGATGCCAATCAAAACAACAGTGAATTCCACATCACACATTCTGGGATGCCACCAACTTAAAAAGGGGGATTGAAAAATGGCAAGATGGATCAGTAGGTAAAGTCATCTACCATGCAAGCCTGGCAAAATGAGTTTAATCCTTGTAACTCAAGTAAAGAAGAGAACAGATTCCACTAAATCATCTTCTGACCCGCAAACATGCACACCTCATATTCATCATGCACAATACACAAAAACAAACAAACACACAGATAAATAAAAATAGGGATATAACAAGGAGAAATTATAGTTTCCCCATGCTATTTAGAATGTGAAAAGTTGTCACTGCTTTGGAAAAGAGTTTGTCATTTGCTTACAAGGTTAAATGTGAGATAGCCATAGTGCCTAGTGCGTTATACCCACACAAATTGTGTAACTGTAAAAACTGTGATCCAAATAACTGATGTACGTAAATGTTATCCAGATTCCATTCCATGGAATACTATTTTGAAATCAAAAGCAATAAACTCAGATACATGCATACCACATGTAGCTGAACCATGAAAACATTATGCTAAGTGGAAGAATTCCTATACAAAAGTTCATAGATGGTTCTGTTCACAGAATTGTCCCCAGACATCTGTCCACAACACCCCAGAGACAGTAGACTAGTGTTCTCTATGGCTGGGGTTTGGGGGAGGAGAATGCAATTGACTATTAATGGGCACTGGGTGATGAAAACCATCTGGAATTAGATGATAGTTTTGGTTCTACAACCTTGGAATAAGTTAAAACCCACTGATTTGTATATTTTAAAGAGGATAATTCTTAAGCTATGTGAATTAGGCCTTAAAAATTCATAGACATGAAAGTGAAAATAAAAATTGGAAGAAAGGAAATAAAGGTGAGAAAAGAAATACAGGGTGAGCCACAGGGCTGAGTTCTGTCAGAGACTCTGCTTCTGTGACTCAGAGCACACTAGGAGCAAGTGCAGAGCCCTGTGACATGTGGTGACAGTTGAGACTTCCATTAGGGCTTCTGTAGGAGTGCAGCTTCTCATGAGGTTAACACTCAAGAAACAGGTTTCCGGTACTGCAGATATTTGTCATTAGTTCAGAAAAATCCAGACAACTGGATAACAGTGAACTTGTTGGCCCCTCTCACTGTGCCGTTATTTATGCACTATGCATAACTCCTTAACATGGTTATTTCATTTCATAACTCTCTAAGTATTTGACAGGCATTTTTTTTCCAAAAATGCAATCACTATTTCATCTTTGATTCTAATAATTTTAAATAAGGTGTATGTTTCCATTTTGTACTGTTTCTCACCCTACACCTTCAAACAGTGCACTATTCCATTTTGTTCATTTCCTTATTGCTATTTAAGTTGCTCATTTTGTATACTGCTATTTATTGGCCAATAAATCTTAAATTTTTAAGATTCAGAAAGCTATAAATGTGTGCTATGTTAATATATTATTTCACAAAAATGTGCCAAATGTAAGTATGTTGTTAATTTCATCTAAATAGTAAAGGTAACATGTATATAAGGCTTAGCATGTAGTGAGTATTCTGGTATGGTAAATGTTCTATCAAGAAAGAGTAATTTTCAGCTTCTAGGTAAATTTTTATATGCTTGTTGAATTTAAAATACTCCATTCATAAAATTTACTGCTTAAAACTATAAAAAAAAAACCAGAAAGCTGAAACACCACCAACTGTACAATAAAAGTCAAGTTGACTTTGAGAGCAGGTCAGCCAAGATGAACACATGAGTCTTGTAATTGCGGAGCAGAGGTCAGAAAATTGGCCCTATCAAGTAGGAGGAAGAGGAAATGCCACTGACCTAAGGGGAGGTCATAGCATAAGACTGCATAAATACCCACTAGCTGTGTCCCTTCATCAGAAGGCAGTTGTAGGACCCTTCAACAAATAATGTTAAACGGACACAAATTATTTCCGGAGAATGGTTTTAAGGAGTGGAATAAATGCAGATACTCCTTAGCCTACACTGCATCTCAAGTTTTGTTTTTAAACCATATGTGTGTGATGTTTTCTTAGGGATTCTTTCAGCCAAATTTCAACTTAGGACAGCTCTTAGGAAAAAAAGCTAGAATTGGGGAAAGGATAGGCGATTAACTGAAAGTGTCCTTATTCAGATATAGTCTGATCGTAACTGTAACTATAACTATATGTATACATACACATACACATACTATAACTAATTATATATATATAAAGGTTTCAGGGCTAGGAATGTAGCTCAGTTGATGGGATGCTTTGCATTGTGTTCACAAAGTCCTAGACTTTATCTATACAACCACATAAGCCTGTACTACCAGTACTCTGGAGACAGAAGCAGTTGGATCATAAGTTCAAGGCCATCTTCAGCTACATAGGGAATTCATGGTCAGCTGCAAGAAAACCTTTCTAAAAAATGAAAACAAAATAAACAATCCCTAAAGGTTAATGGAGATAAGGTGTTTTCAAAGGTTTGAAATCTGGAGAGATGATATCTCAGTTCTATCTGGTGTCTAATCAAAGTTCTATGTGGTTAATGATGCCGATGTATCATCTTCAAGGAGAAAGTGACCTGTGGATTCTAGGTCTGAGCCTTAAACAAAAACAAGGATTAATCATTTGTACTTTCTAATTTGTCTGTCCCTTGGGAAATTAGCTTCAAGTAACCCAGTGGTTAAGAGATGCCTGTGTCTTCTCTGTAACTTTAGTCGTTAGAAACAAACTCCAATATTACAACACCTCTCTTATGTCTGTGGAAGATAATGAAACTTTTCCTACAAAAGAAAAGTTTGTTTCTTAGTTGGTCACCAAAAAGTGAAACTCACACTTGTACAGTGGTGAAAGATTTAGGGCAGATCCCACAACCAAGGACAAACAGTGCATCACCTTTAATTAGCCAGAGTTATATGTGGAGTCAACTCTTGCCATTCCACCCCCAAATTATTGTGTGACATGTATTTTCTTCATTTGATATTGCTACAATGTGAAGGTAAAATACATTTTTTTTATTGTTTTTTTGTTTTTTGAGACAGGGTTTCTCTGTGTAGTTTTGCGCCTTTCCTGGAACTCCCTCTGTAGTCCAGGCTGGCCTCGAACTCACAGAGATCCACCTGGCTCTGCCTCCCGAGTGCTGGGATTAAAGGCGTGCGCCACCACTGCCCGCCTAAAATACATTTTTACAAATAATTTTTGATAGAGATTTAAAGTAAAGTACCACAACCTAGATAGGTCTCCGTTTTGATTTAGTTCCTAGCAGAATATTATCACAGATGCTAATTTCTTACTTATTTGGAGATTCTTCTCTAGCTGTTGGTTAAGGGAGAACTAAACTGGGTAACTTTTTTTTTTATTGCATTCTAGGTTCACCAGATGGTTCTTGCTCAAGTGATTCCATGCTCTGAAGATGTCATGGATGCTATCATATCAATAGACTCAGTCGGTCACGAACCTACTAGAGGTGGATATAGATATGTGCAACTTTGCAAAATAAGATTCAGATAGGAATAAAGCATTGTGAGTAAACAGCATACCCAATAGAGACCAACAGATGCAAATTGATTTCATTATTCTTAAACTGACATTTGATTCCTTTTGGTTTGTAGCAAACAATTTTAACTGGTAAGTGTATATTTATAGCTGCCATCAAGAGGGCAAAGCATGGCCAAGGACAGCAAACAATAAGAAAAATAAATACTACCAATTTGCAGAAGCAATAAGAGAAAAAAGAATGAAAATGATAGAGACAGAGCTTTTTTTTTTTTTTTTTTTTTTCCAGAGAAGGAGGAAACCGATCTTCGTTTTGTTTTGGTTTGGTTTTTTGTATTGTGACCCAAGATCTAACCCTTTCTGATCTTGCTGGGTTCCCTACAGCTGTGGACATTATGAGAAGTGGAGTTGTGCAAAGGGTTGAGGAAACTTTCTCTCTGAATTTCTGTCCTAGCTGTTGGCCTGGATTTTTGGTGGCGGTGGTCAAGGTGGAAAGTGTCAGCTCTTCCAAGTGCAGGAAGCAAAATCAACATCAATTAATGCCCAATGAAGTTTCCATTAAAAGACTACACTTTTAATCTTCATGTAAATATTCTAGCTACTCAGATTGAGATGTAATCTAGAACTCAAACACTCTTGGTAGAGCAGAAATAAGAGAATTAGAGCTCCTAAGTGTGGTTGGCAGGGACGACATCAACCCACTCAGGAGAAAGCTCGTGATTTGTCAAGCATCTTGGGATAACAAAAGGTGTAGGCGTGGCATACTTAAACATTCACAAGTATATGTTATTCTGTAATGGAGAAATGAGTCTTATTTTAGGGAAAACATATTTGCTTATGTTTCTCAAGGGAAAGGCAAACTCTCTGTATCAAATTTTGCGATGATCTCAGCCCACTTCCAGTAGGTTTTGTGACAAGTTGAGAAATCTATCCATGACATCCATGAAGTCTTCAGAGCATGGAAAGGCAAAGACAAGAACCGGCTACAAGGCTGGATTCAACCGGAACACTTTCAAGTGTGTTAATTTAGCTCTCCTTTTGTCTTCAGGAAACACCTCTGTTCTTCAAGTTAGGAGATGATTAAACAAAAATTAACTCCACTTGGCTAATTTTGACCTTCTATGAGCTTCAGGATAGAATTCTCCTGATGTGATGCCGGAAGACCTGGAGCTTAAAGCTTAAGCAAATTGCTCCTGGTGGGAAAACCGAAATACTAGCACAGGGAGAGTTTTAGAGCATGTTCTTTTCACCAATGATGCTATGTTAACTGTATGCAAAACAAAATGTAAGCGGATGAGAGGGCTGTAAGGGGTTAACACTGAAGCAGATCCCCAAGCTGAAAAAACAAAAACAAAGTGGCGGTGAAAGCCCTTTAAAGCCCCCATAGGAAATTCAATGGGCCTCCTGTTCCTTTAAACTCTAGCTTTCGCTCAGGCGGACACTTTACCAAACTGCAGTGGCAGCCGCTGGACCCTGCAGCCCAGAGCCACCTTCCACCACCCTCTGCGCGGGTCTGGGGTAGGAGTGGTTTTTGCTGGGATGGGGGTGGAGGGGGTGAATGTTAGTAACCAAAGCGATTCAGGTTTGATTTTTTTTTTTCACACCCCAACGTTGCCAGACCAGCCCTCTGATAGGGATGAAATGTTATTAACCCGTTAGCGCCCAGGTCGAACCCAGGAGATTGTGGGCACCCGTTGGGGCCTCATCCCCCAATCGGAGGCTGGCACCCAGAAGCCCGGGGAGCCTGGTGGGTGCAGGCGGAATTGACCCCGCTACAGAGGACGCGAGCAGGGCGGGCTGATGGCGTCCAGGCGATCGGGATCTGCCACCGCCCCGCGTACCCGTCCTCGCGATCCCGGAGGCTCCTGGGGCCGCAGTGGCCCTCTGGCTCCCCCCAGCCAGTCTTCCTGGGCTTCCTCTGTGGGAGACTTTTCTGGCGCCCCCAAGAAAAGCTCAGCCATTGGACAGGTCGGTGCGGGCTGCTGGTTTCGGGAGGAGGAAGGTGGGAGAAGCCTGGAGGAACCAGGGGGGAGGGCGGAGGGAGGAGGGAGGAGGAGAGAGGGAGGAGGGTTCCGCGGCGGATCTGGCAAATGGCAAGCCTCCTTCCCTCCCCAAAGTGTAGAGCAGGAGCGCGGGGGAGCGCGGCGGCGCCTCTGCCACCAAACTCCTGGGGCTCCGCCGTGTTCGGAGCCATCTCCTCCCTAACCCTCTCACCAGGCTGCAGCTTTACTTTTTCCTCGTCTTTCTTTTTCTTTAAAAAAGCACATTTGTCTGCTCTCTCTCTTTCTCTTTCTCTCTTCTGATCACCGCAGCCCGGACCTTCCCGGACTCTTCTCTCCGGGGCTGCCCATCCCTCCGGCTGCCCGTGAGGACGCGCGCCCAGCGTTGGGCGAAGCAAAGAAGAAAAACTTGTCGGAGGGGTTTCTCCAGCCTCCACTAATACCCGCCCCCCTTCTCCCGCGAACCCCAACAACCCGCCGGGGCCAGTCCTAAGTCTGGGAAAGTTCCTCCGGTGCTCAGCGCCCTCTTGGATCTGCACGGCACCGGTGCTGGCCGTGGAATTAGATCTGTTTTGAACCCAGTGGAGCGCGTCGCGGGCGCTCAGAAGTCACCGTCCCCTGGAGCCCGGGTGGCGCTGCTTGCGAGAACCCGGGAGTTTGCCAGCCCGGCTGCAAGTGACCTTTCCTCCCCACACTTGCTGGTACTGTGTCGGCTAAGGACTGCGAGGGCGGCAAGTTGAGAAGAGAGCCCCCGAAGTTCGGAGAGGGCTGGGCTGCCCCTCCTTCGCTCGTCGCTGTTCTCTGCTACTGGGAGTGAAAGCCTATCGAAACTGACCGAGGCCTGAGGATCCCACCCGAGACCCACCCTCAGAGCTCGGCCGTTCGCCCCATCCCCACGGAGAGCCCCGGAGCCCAGGGCGGCAAGGAAAACTCGCCGGGCAAGGGAGGGAGGTCGAGGCAGCGGCATGGCGAGGTTCGCGAGGGCCGACCTGGCCGCAGCAGGAGTTATGTTACTTTGTCATTTCTTAACCAACCGATTCCAGTTCGCCCACGCGGAGCCTGGAAACCAAATCACTGGTAAGAAGCACTTTACTCGATTGTTTTTGGGTGCAGCTGAAGATCCTTCTGGTGCCCCGGTATCCCTATTCCCAACCCACACCCACCAATTGCATCGCCCTTGGGAAACTTATCCTAGTTGTTTCTCTGGGAAATGAGTTTCCCAAAAGGAGGAAGAGGGTTGACCAGGAGAAGGTGTTGGGAGACCAGGACTTCTCTGAGGTTATGGTGCTTACTCCACCTGGGCGCCAGGGGGTGGTCCTGTCTGCCCCAAGTAGCCCAGGGAAACCCCCGTGTAAGAGCCAGCTGTGGTGGATACCTCGCCCTGAAGCTTGTTCATATCAGGTTGTCTCCTTTCTGGCTTCTCTTTTCTTGAAGTCTGGCAAAACTGAGCCTCTGCGCCGGCCGCAGAAGGGATGATGGGGGATATGATGACAGCCAGAGAAGGCAGGTCTCCCCCTGCCAATAGAAAATAAATGCCTTGTTGCCGCAGATCCTTCCTTCAGGCTATCCCCACTAGCTATCTCGGTGTAGGGTGTAGGGTTACGAAGTGGGGTGTTGTAGGTACGGCAGGGTTTAGGGATGGAGAGGAGGTGGACAAGATAAGGGCGGGCGTGCCTCTGAGGACCAGCCCTGGCCCTATTGTCCTCTGCCTCTCAGCTTCACAGACAGGCCCAAACGTGCCAGCGGTTCTTAGGGTTCCTTGACACTGACCTGGGAGGAGGCAGGGCCTCCAAACCCTCGCAACTGGCCACAATCCTTGCCCTGGTGGCCTCTCTAGCTAGGTGTGTAGCAATGAACAACGTCTTCAGAATGAGCTGGGACTGGCTAACCTGGCTGTCTCCCCAGACCACCCTGTCCACTGCGACTCTACAGCTTGCTCCCTATTTCTGCCCATCAGTAAAGAAACCAAAGGGTAGTGAAACACCCGGGGCAGGAATCCCTGAAGTCCTGTAGACTCCCAGAGTTGGTGAGAGCAAAGGGCACTTGAAGAGAAAAAGAAAGGAAAACTTCCTAGTTAGAACAACCACTTTTGTTCTATCTTGCTTTGTATGTCGGTGTTTAATTTGAGAAAGTAGTAAATGGTTCCTTAGAAAGGATGCATAGGTACCCAGCTGTCAACCTTGAATGAGTCACAGAAAGAAGTCTTGAAGGGACACCTGGGGATTCCAGGTGAGGATAAGTGTTTACAAAAACCTTGAATAAAATTTTACCACCTTGAAACACATCGGATGGCCCAAGCAGTGTGTCTACTGCCAGAGTAAATATTAACAGAGAAAGTGGATACTTTCTCC
>CABHPH010158569.1:24933-40198 GCA_902168325.1 Peromyscus nudipes
GTGTGTGTGTTCGGGAGCAGAGGAGGAGCCATGGGGACAACAAGATAAAAGCTGAGATAAAAATGAAGACTCCCTGGATTTTTCTTGGTCACCTAGGATGGTCCTCATCAATGGACATAATAAGTTCTTAGCCATTTATAACTTATATCAGTTCACTATACTTCTGTTTATTTTCTTGCTGCATTTCATTAGTTGAAAAAATAACAATATCTTTACTTCTTCAGAAAGCAGCACTTTAGAAGATGCAGTAGTCATCTCCATGAGCATATTTGGAATAAATGAATATGTAAATCAATTTTGCAAAAGGGTATGTGTGTGTGTGTAAGAAAGAAAGGTGTGTGTGTGTGTGTGTGTGTGTGTGCGCGCGCGCGCGCGCGCGCATGCCAAAAAGGCATCCCAAGTTGTTTGTTTAAAAACTTCTTCAGCACTGGAAGTGAATAATGCATTTACAGCAAAAATAAATAAAAAAAAAAAACAAAAGACCAGCGATTTTTACTTTTGTTTTAATGGGGATAGAAATCACTAATATCCATGTTAAATTTGCTATTCTAAGGCTTCGGGGAGAGTGAAATTCATTGCACTTTAAGACTGACCAGCTTACGGAAAGCTTTGGCTTTGGGGAGTATGACATACCTCCACTGACAGGAAAAATATGCCAGCATTTTGTAGGAATTCACTATTTCTGGTGGAACTCTTAGAAACATTGTGCTCATAGGACTGGGATGGAGAGATTAACTATTTTGTCAAGTCTTTAGAGACTTTACTATAAGCTGATATAGCTGAACAACATTCTACATGGAGTTTTATGAAATCACCTTGGAATTAAGTGGTTTTAGCTTACTGAATATATAACACAGGGAAAGGTGTCACAGAAGAAAAGCAATCTACTCTCCATTGCAAGATGACTGGTCTGAAAGCTAAATATCCAGACAATAATTCAGAAATTAAAAGTTGGCATGCAGCAGGGCTTTTATTACAGGCATTTTGGCGAAGGAAAAACATCTGATTTCATAACAGGGACTTTTATTACGCTTTTTTAGTTCTCTAACACTGTGGTTGATTTTACTGCCACCAGAGGGCAGAGAAACCACTAATTTCTTCTATTCTTGTTTGTAATAAGTCTGTGTTCTAGGGACATGTAGTTCATGTTTAATCTGTCATTTACTTGTATTTTAGCTGGTTTTTTCTCTGTTTGGCTATTTTTATGTTTCATTTCCAGTGGATTCAGCCAATTTATCTGATGATATTACTAATTTGGAGCATTTGTTATGAGTTGTCCTGTTGACTTACAAGGCTAAAGTTGCTGTTAGCACTGGTCTGTACAACAAAATATTAGGACACAGGGGGTCAGATTATTGGACCAGCATGTTAATTTTCTCTAGCAATGACTCATAAATTTTCATAAAATGTTTAACATATGAAATTGAAAAAGATTTTTATAGCTTGAGTTTGCATAAGTTTGGATTGTCACAGAAATGTGCTCTACAGTAGGATTTTCTTTCATGGATGTCTACATGGAGGCTTAGACTAGTTTTATATAAGAAACATGGTTTTAAAGTTATTATTTATCATTATAAGTTATTTATATATTATATATCATTTATAAGTTATCTATATATTAAGAAATGAATGTTACCAAAGCCTAGTTCTCATCCTTGAGCATGTGCTTGAATGAAATTAGAAATGCAAGATGCTGTAAGTTTCTTC
This sequence comes from Peromyscus nudipes, assembly GCA_902168325.1. Taxonomy (NCBI): domain Eukaryota; kingdom Metazoa; phylum Chordata; class Mammalia; order Rodentia; family Cricetidae; genus Peromyscus; species Peromyscus nudipes. The sequence goes on from CABHPH010158569.1 coordinate 26,641, forward strand.
TCTGCAAGAATCAAACAGGCCCCTGCAGAGATGTAACAAACATGTACATTTTTTTTCTTTCTAAATGTTATCTCCTATTACAGAAACACTGTTTTTAAGGATAAACGGAATGACCTACAGCTGTGATCTTGAGATTTAAAGATTTCAGTTTGTTTTCCACTTGTTCTAAAGACCATGACCTTAAGGCCTGAGCCACTGCCCCACCCATCACCTTCCGTATTCTTGAATTCTCACCAAATGTTCCCTGAGTGAGAACCACATGTTCCTACCATCTTGCCATCTCTCTTGTTCTTTTTTTCATTAATCTTATCTCCCTCCAAACACATTCTGGTTTCTCTTACCGGCTTATTTCAAGCAATACTTCCCCAGAAATGAATGCACTGACTTAATGCCTCCTTTGGAGCACTTTCAGGACTTTGCCTGTCTCTTGGTTATTTTGTTTTATTTTGTTTGAACTGCTACATCTCTATCATATATCCTATTAGTCCAGCCCACTGGTTCCTGAAGTCGGGGTTTATTGTCATCATTTTGACCCTGCCACAGTATGTAACATATAGGCATGTAATAAGTTCTTGCAGAACTGAATGGAACAGCATAAAGCTGTAGTTCAGGACGAATTACTGACCTGAATACAGCCCTGGGAGACTTTTAAGGATTCCTAAAATAAAAATGCTTTCAATCAGTAAAGTGGAAATAGATATTAAAAACGAGCTTCATAGAATAATGACTTAAAAGCAGAGTATATGATCTAGGTCTACCAAACTTCCTCAGTGCTCTGGCAGATTGCTATTTGCCTTAAACCTTCTACATTTTTTATTACTATTTAAAATGTTTGTTTTAGTTTGTTTGTCCTTTCAGACATGTTTTCTCTGTGTAGCCTTGACTGTCCTGAAAAGCACACTGTAGACCAGGCAGGCCTCTAACTCGGAGATCAACCTGTAATCTGTATATGGTGATTAAAACTACCAGAGAGCGTTCTTTATTTAGAAAATTGTTTTTGACCTGAGCTTTCCTAAGGCCTATGGATAGATTTTTCTGTCCCATCAGCCAGCTGCCAAATAACAATATAGAGAATTCTTATTAATTATGAAAGCTTGGCCGATAGCTTAGGCTTGTTTCTAACTAGCTCTTATAACTTAAATTAACTCATTTCTACTAATTTACTTTCTGCCTTGTGGCTTTATTACCTATATTCTGTAATTCCCATGTTGCTTCTCCATCTGGCTGGCAACTATCTGTCTCTCTGCCTAGCCATTATTGGCTCTTCAGCTTTTTATTAAACCAACCCAAGTGACAAATCTTTACAGTGTACAAAAAGATTATTCCACATTTCCCCTTTTTGTCTAAATAAAGAGGAAAGGTTTTAACTCTAACATAATAAAAGTATAAACAATAAGAACAATTATCAGGTTAAAAATTGCAGTTACAATGTCCAGTCCATTTGCATTTGACATATTTGGAGAAAATACTTCATTATTTATCATATCTTGATGAGTCCAAAGCTCTGTACTAATTTTTCTTTTATTATAACTAAGGAAAACTATAACTGTGAGTCTAGTCTTTAACCCCATCAAAGACTGAGAAGGATATAACATTAGCAAACAACTTCCAAAACTAAAGGAAATGACAGAAACAACTGGATGCCTGGAGATTCACCCAAAGATCCTCTGCAACGTAGAGGCATCCATCTTTAGCCTACAGGCCTAGAGTATCTGGCAGACTTTTCTGTGAACAAGGAATTTTTGAGGGACTGTCCTACTCTGTCTTGGCAAAGTTTGGCAGTCCCTTTTCTTTGTGTCCTGCTGGTGTAGTTTGGACACAGATTGTCAGCAGTCGAGGCAAGGACAGTTTCTTGCCCAAATGACTTAGCTCATGGCACAGTGGTGGCTCAAGCACACAGGCAGGTACCAGGAGACACAATACTAGGAAGCCATGTTTGGCTCCATTTCTGTGTGTTAAGAACTTTTTTAAAGCTTTCCCAGGTCTTATGTAGATATACATGGCTGGATGTTGGGTGCCATTTGTAGACGGGTTTTTCTGTCCTGCCAGTCAGCTCCCAAATAACAAAATGGAGACTTCTTATTAATTATGATAGTTTGGCTGATAGCATTGGCTTGTTTCTAACTAGCTCTTATAACTTAAATTAACCAATTTCTATTAATATACTTCCTGCCTTGTGACTTTATTACCTTTATTCTGTACTTGTCTTTGTCCCTGTGGCTTGTTCCAGTCAAACCACACATTGAAATTTGGTCCCTAAGTAAACAACATTGAAAAATGGTAACCCCTTTAAGAACACTTCGGTATTTCAGAAGACTGGGGTAGTTCCCCAGAGTAGGATTAGTTCAATAACAGAGTGTTGTAAAGTGACCCCATCCCTGAATGTGTACCTCTTCCTCTTAGTTTTCTGTGTCTCCTTTATGTTGTGACACTGTAAGACACCCTCTCCAAAAGCCACATGCAGATGCATCAGCTGCTCTATTGGGAGTTTCAGTCTCTAGAGCTAAGAATTAAGTGAACTTTTTCCCCTTCTAAATTAGTCAGTATCAGGTATTCTGTTACAGAAATAGAAGATAGACTAAGATACCTTTTCTCACTTAAAATACCATCTTGTATTTGTTCGGGAAATTAGAAAGAAGCAAATCTTATCAAATTTCCATAGTACATTCAGTTATGCATTAGTAAGATGCTTAGTCTTAATCTGGTGAATTCTAAACTGTCCTTTTGTTCTGAGCACTGCCCCCCCCAGCTTTAATTATCTCTAGAGCATTCCATCTTGGAATGAACCTCTACTGAGGTTCACATAGTATGCCTTCATTCTGACCCCATTCAATGAATCCGATCTACTGATGTAACCACTATAGAATATCAGTCTAATAAGGGTGCTTTCGTTAGCATGGTTCTTCTGCCCTGTATAGTGACATGTCATGTATGGCCAGGCCTAATTAACAGGACACTCACAGAGAAAAGATATTGATGTAGAATATGCCTCTTTGTTGTGTTTCTAGAAAGACAGTGAAGTCATTTCCCATTTGTTCTTTGGGTGATTTGCAATTTTCACTCTTGAGTGAAAGACAGTACAATCTCGAATGATTATCCATATTTGTGCATTTAAAAAAATCTGAAAGCTTGTTTAAAATTAACAAAGTGTGTTCTAAGCATACTTAAAATCCAGATTTTAATTCTTCCTCCATTGGCTCCCCAAGCAGATCTAGCGACAATAGCTCTGCTGTTGTCACTGTTTCTGTCTGTTACCATAGCAAATGTCCCTTAATCTCGTCAAGAAAAGACAGCAAAAGCAGAGACACAGAGTTTCTTTAGTGTTTGGAAATCTTATTGCTCATTTTCCTTCTCATCTATTTTTCTTTAACTTATCAAATGAAAACATTTCCTTAAAAATCTGGATATCTCAGGGGCTCATCTCCTAAGTAACACTAAAGAGTATAGCACATACAGAGAATATTAAGTTGCTTTGTGGATAAATAGAGTAAAAATTTGGATCTTTTGAATGTTATGTGTATTCCTTGGGTATTATGTGATAGGAAAAGTCTAAAGTAACCTGATGTAGTTTCATGAGTATGGCACGTGGATTATTTAGGTCAGGATAGACCATTCTTTAGTTGGAATGTGGTGCATTCAGCATGCAGTGACAATTTTGGGGTGGAAATGGTGTGTTTCTGTGTGTCTGTATGTCTGTTTATCAAAGTACCCAACTTTGTTCAAAACTACAATTTGAACAATTAATGAATATTTATTCTCCTGAAGTAGAGGTAAGGCAGGTAGAATTTGTCTTTTTTGAATATGAAATTTCCAGGACATGACAGACTTTTAGGTGTATTGTGGGTAAAGTTCATGCTGAAACCTTTGCACATTCTTGCCCCATTCTCCTTAAGGTTGAAACTACCATCAACCTCATCAAATTTGTTATTCCTTTAGTATGTGCTCTTGTTTGTTTGACCTCCTAACCCTCTCGTAAGCATAGTCAGCATACTGGACACAAGCCCAGTATTACATGTGCCTTGTTTTGAATGTCACATCTCCATTTCTTCTCTTTCCTTCAATAAACTGAGAGAGGTCTCTATACAGATCACTTCAGTGTAATGTACACTGCAAAAGCACTCACTGCAAGTGTATGCGAAATGATTTTTATGGTATATTGAATCATATTCTCAGTACGTATGGGGTCCTGAGATGGAAAAAAAACTTATCTTGAACTTTTGAATACAAGTAATTTCAATCCCTTAATTATTGCTTTTCTGTGTCTTAAAAATAGGAGCTAATGCATGCTAAACATGCACTATTATTTTAGTTCTGACTTCTAATTTTGCTTTTAAATTCTGACTATTTACTACTCATGTCTTGAGAATGTGCACTCTTGATTTTTGTTTTATAATTTAGCATTTTAACTTAGTAATTCCAAGAATCCAAAACTGAACTAAGAAACTTGCCACTGTGTCTTTGAAGTTTGGTATTTTGCTCTTGTTTGGAGTAGGAGTAGACTCAAGAGTTTTCATCACACACAGAGGTTTAAAGAATATATTAGCAGTGTTCTGTAAATGCCTTATAACCTATGAAAATAAAGTTGGCACATAAAACTGAAATAATTCTCCTTTACATTTTTGTTCCAGATTATTCTTGTTGTCTAGTTTTTTCTTTTCACATTCTAATTTAACATTATAGAATATGTCTTTCAGACTGTAAATTTGTGTCTGATTTGATTTATAACTTATATTTTAAGTTTTAACATAGATGTCATGATTTCTTTCATTCATATCAAAAACATTATTTGGAGGCTTTTAACATCATATCAAAATATTGTAGCTACATTTGTTCATATGGCAAGGTTTGATGGTATATTATGAAGCCATTTTGGTTAAGCTGAGTTGGGTAATAAATGACATCTAATTTTTCTTTTACTTTTGGAAATTATTTGTATTTTTTCTAGTGGTAATTCTCTGCTTGCAGATTTATGTAATTGTTCATGGCTAGATAATTAGTACTATTGTGAGCAGTGGTCTGTGTGTCTTTGCTTATATCTATTCTTGTTACAGGCAAGAGTTATTCATCTTTCATGTAGAGCTAGTATTCCCAGATTCTTGGACCAGTCAGTGTTCTGCTATAAAAGATAATTCCTGGGGTAATCCCTACTAAGGTAATAAACTTCAAAGATACAGGGAGGAAACTCGTAATTATCTCTGTGCTGATATCACACTGTCTTAATTACTATAGTTTTAGAATAAGTCCATTATTCTTGTTCTTGTTCTTCAGATGTTTGGTTATGTTCATAGGCTCTTAGTTTGTTTTCTGTTTTTGTTTGTTTGTTTGTTTTTTCCCATAGCCATTTATAATATATAATATCATCAGTGTTTTAGGTTTTGCTAAATAAAAATCCTTGGGATTTTGTTTGGAGTAATGTTAAATTTGGGATCATTTGTTAAAAATTAAAGCTTTACATAACTGGGAAAATGATATTCAGTTTCTTTCTTATAGCAACTCACAGACAGAACAAGTTCCACAACAGCTCACGAGAAATTTTCAAGACTGTCCACATGGCAGTGATCATGTTGAAAGCATGTCCTAAGATGGAGGGCTGGTGCTCTTTCCTGATGACATCATTAACCTCACCATCGCTCCCAAGTGGTTCTTAGGAAATGTAGAAGGACTCACAAGTTAGTTCAAATGCACAGCACAATCAAGGAAAGTTATGTCTGTCTGACTCAAGAATTACCCCAAAGAAGAGCAAACTCTAGGCAAATGAGAGGTGGGAATGATGACATTTACACTGTGTCCCTTGCAGAAACCTATCTCTGAACTCAGAGAGTTCCACAGAAAAGATTCCTACATCTTATTGGAGATTATCATTTTAGACAAATTAATGTGGGATATCATATTTGTTGATTCTAGATTTTATATTGATATATAAAACTATGTATGACTATATGACATGAAAAGAAAAGTGAAGGTATCTAGGGGAAGAAGGAACCTAATAGGAGAAGGGAGAGGAGGAAAGTAGGAGGACAGTATGTGTGGGTGGTAGTGACCATACTTGCATATAAACATCCCAGTGTTATGTACAATGAGTAGACACCAATAAAAATATTTTCTCATAATAGGAAAAACTTTTTGTAAGTTCTGGGAAGGAGGATAAAGTGAGACCAGAGTTTAGATAAAGAGCATTCATGTGAAAGCAGTGGTGCATGTGTATAACCTCAGTGCTGGAGGGCTGGTTTGCTATCTAGCCAATACCGAGGCAAACCGTAGGATCAATGAAAGACCCTGTCTCAAAAACTAAAGTTGACAATATGTTGACCTCTGGCATCTTGCATGTTAACTCATGGGTCTGTGCAACCACACACATATCCATGTCTAAGCATGTGTACCCCCACACATATTCATACACATACACACATAGAATGCACTCATTAATGCGTACAACACATGCACACATGCATACAACACACACAGATAGTAAGTAAGTCTGGTGAAAATAATAAATACCTCGAGTTTGATATTCTTCTTATTTTTCACTCATTAGTTAATTTCAGTTCTATAGGAAATTTATATTAAAAGAAAGTAGACATGACACATGGCTACCTTCTAAAGACAATGCATTTGTGATTCTATTTAGATAGCAAACATTTCCAATTAATGGCTCAAACTTCTCCTTTATATCATTACCATGGCTTCAGCTCCACCTCCTTCATATTATGTATGCTGTAATGAGGAGTAAATGGTCAAGCTGGGCAGCTGGTTTTCTTTCTTTGTTGTTTTGCCTTCCTTATCTTTTTAACATCTGTTGTTCATTTCAGATATTTTTTAAAAACAAGCATGATTCAAAGTCATTCTGCAGATGATAGTCTCATTGTGTGGACATTGCAAAACAGCTCTACCCAGGGAGCCAAATTTGTGCAATCTCAGTTTTGTCAAGTTGCTTTTAGAATAGACATTTGTCCAGTAGGCCCAGCCACTAAGAAGCTGATTGCTTTTAAAACTATGTGCTAGAATTGGACTTCCGATGGCTTGCCTCCATTCTCAGATTCAGCCACTATCCTTATTTGGGTTACTTCCGAAGTGTATCTTGCCTCCAAAATTGTCTTGCTGTAATCCAGGGGTAACAATTGGATTTTTTTGTCACTGTGACCACAGTACCTGACATAAACAACTTCATACAGGAAGGGTTTGTTTGGTCTAATGATTTCAGAGGTTTTGGTCTTTTATGGTGGGGAGGCTGTGGTGAAGTAGAGCAGTTCATGTAATTTCAGGCCGGAAGCAGAGGAAGGGGAATGGTACCAACCTGCTGGCTCTTCTTCTCCCACCCTTTTTTTTCCCCCAACTAGGCTTCCACAGCCGTGGGTTGATGCAGCCCACATTCAGGTAGAGTCATAACCACTCAATCAATCTTCTCTGAAAAGGCCCTCCTAGATATACCCCAAGGAGTGCCTCACCAATTTCCTAGGAGATTCTAAATCCAAACAAGTTAGCAATCAAGATTAACACACATGCCAGACTCATTTCACAGCTGGAAAGGTATTTCTAAAATGCACATCAGGCAGGATGTTGGAAATGCTTTCACATACACTTGTTGCATTTAAAGTAATGATTAAGACATTTGCCAATCTAGTACTGCTTTATATTTCCAGGTCCAAACTCATCACTTCTTCCTCCTCTTCCTCTTCACGTTTTCCACAAAATCTCCTTCTAAAATTCTGCTTCCTCTGAGAGTAACCTTTCATCCTGTTTTTGGCTTTGTGCCTTCTTTCTCTTTCATTCTTTCACCCATTCTTTGTTTCTTTGCTATTTGGATAACTGATTTCGGACACAGTGAAATTGTGTGTGTATTCACCAGAAACTACTTTACACATCATTATATCAGGTATCATCCAAACTGTAATTCCTATGCTTGTGCTTGATTATAAACTGCTGGGGTTAGATACCATCTGGAACTGACCTCACTGAATTACTGACTTCAGAGACAGGAAGCCTTCTTTGAAATTTTGGTGAATGATAGAATCTGGCTAGTCTTCCTCTTATGTAATAAAAATGTATTTTTTTCCCAGATTTATCACTTAGGCAGATTTTTGTTTGTATCTTCTTTCTACATATTTTAGGCAGTTTTCTTAATCACAATTTCTATAACATGATAACTTGGGTTTAAATGTCAATACACAAAATGTAAAATACAAATCAGAAGTTGGGCAAAAAAAATTGGAAAAATATATTTGTAAGGAATTAAGACTTCACTTAGCCTACAACCACCCCACCCTAAATATACAGATGTCCTCTAACTTTGGAAGCTCAGCAGGGTTGGGCCTGGCCTGGTAGGTACCTGGATGGGAAGACATCGTTTATAAAGGTGGGCTTAGAAATTTTTTAAAATAAAGATGGATTTAGAAATGATGTGATTACAGAAGTCATGAAGAAGGACAAGATGTCTAGGATAACTATTTTTTAAAAAGTAGTTTCCAATTTTTGAGCTTTATAAATTTGAATAACATTTCAAAGGCCACAAAATGATGGGATTTTAATTTCCTGTAATGATTTACATTTGAGCCATATGGAATTTGTATAACCAGCTTCCTAGGAGTCTGAGAGATAAATGCTAGGAAATATTCCCTATGACTAGACCTTTAAGACATTTTTAGATTCATGCTATTGGCTGCCTTTCAAACACACTTGCTTTCAGTAACTGTGGAGAGGATCTCTAGAACTGCACTCAATAAGTGATACTGACTCCTTCAAGGTCTTCAGTGGGAGCCACTTGTCCACACTTGATCATTTGGGGTGAGCATCTCCCTTATACTCAGCCTCCTGTTTTTGCTGTTCTCAGAGTGAGCTCTCTTATCCTTGTCTTTGTTTTTCTTGGAATGTTCTTCAAAGTTCTTCCCATCCTCCACACTAATTGTGTGCTGCAAACATCTGATGTTTTTATCTGCTTGATATCTCTTCCCTCTTCTGGACGCAGGACCCTCCCATTGTATGAGAATGTCCTCCAGTTGACTCTGTTCTGAACTCGGACTGTACTGTCCTACTTTCCCAGAGTGAGCAGCGTTTGTCCTAAACTTCACTGTTTACTAAACCTTACTGTATTTGACCTCTGATCAGCCCATTCATCGCTGAATGCTATGCGTTATAGTTAGGATCATAAATGTCTTCAAAAAGCTTATGGTTGAAGCCTTGGTCTTTAGAGTTGGGAGATGAAGATAGTTAAGGGTATGTCCATGAACAGTTCATTGGTTCTTTGGTCCCTTGCTTTCTTTCTTTATGCTTCCTGGCCACTACGTAGTGAATAGGTTTCCTTGCAACCTTCCTACAGTGGTGTCTTGCTTTGCGTTGGCCCACAAAGCAGTGGGGACAGGCAAATGGACAATGAAACAATGAGCCAGGATAAAGGTTTTCTCCTTGAAGTTCATTTCTCAGATATTTCACCACACTGATGGGAAGAATACTAATATGCATATGCTCTGAGAGAATGAGTTCTGTATCTGTTTTACACTGGGATTGCTGCACTGGGAATATGGAGTTCCAAACCTATCTATAGATAGTCTTATATTCCCCAGTGTTTTAAATTGGTAGATTCCAATTTCGATTGTTATTCTTTTTGCAAAGGGACAAATCCTGTTAAATATATCAAAGTTTTCAGTTCTATTGCTCTTAACATAATTGATTGAATGTTCTAGAGTTTTCCTTCCATTAATTTACAAGTTTTTTGCGCATAGGAATCATGTTTGCTTTACTCTTTTGAAACTTAGTTTGTATTCTTGACACTGTATAGAGCTAGGTATATAAAAGGAAATCTATTTGTTGAATTAATTGTGTTAGTTCCTTGGTTAGAGTGTAATCTCAGTAACTATTAACGTAATACAAATCTCAAACATCATGTGACATTCACAAGAAATTGTCTTCTTGATTCATACATTAACTTACCTGAAACAACTCTTCATATTTTTTTTTTGAGACAGGGTTTCTCTTTGTAGTTTTGGTGCCTGTCCCAAATCTCACTCTGTAGACCAGGCTGGTCTCCAGAAACAACTCTTCATTCTTGTGCTTATTTTTTTTTTTATTTTGCTCTGAAATTTGTATCACTATTTTGTTTTCCCTAAAGTGTAAACTTTTTTTTTTTTTTCGAGACAGGGTTTCTCTGTGTAGCTTTGCACCTTTCCTGGAACTCACTCTGTAGCCCAGGCTGACCTCAAACTCACAGAGATCCACCTGGCTCTACCTCCCAAGTGCTGGGATTAAAGGTGTGCACCACCAACGCCCGGCTTAAAGTGTAAAATTTTAAGCAATAAAAATTAATGAGGAAAAAACAGTTAACTCTTTAATGAAAGATATAGCATTGTTTTGTGGTAGTATCTCAGTCTGTATGTGCTTAATTAAGCACTAAAAGTTAATGAGGAAGAAATAGTTAACTCTGTAATGAGAGATATAGCATTGTTTTGTGGTAGTATCTCAGTCTGTATGTGTATACAAAGAGGTTGGAAAAAAGCAAGCAATCATTGCTCCATATCTGCTGTTCATTCATTTTGTTTATTTTATACCCATTTTTGTATTTCCCAGATCAGTGATAATTTCATAGAATAAAAAATATATAATTGTATTTCAGACATAATATCTAGCAACAATAGATTCTCAATACAAACTCATCGATTTAATTATTAAATTTTGTTTTATATAGATTCATTGACTCATTACTCCATCTATTCAAAGATTAATCAATTCTTTAAAAAAATAGATGTTGGAATATGTTAATGTATTTATTAGAATACTGTTATAGGTTTTACTACAAGCTTGTACGATTTGATGCTCAAAGGATCATTTGTTAAAGAATTGGTTTTCAAGGTGGCGCTATTAGGAGGTAGTAGCATACTAAAAGTGGAATTTAGTGGGACGTCTTTAGATCACTGGGAGTGAGCTCTCCTTTTTTCCTGTTACCAGAACCAGCAAGGTTAGTGTTGTTGCCTTTCCATGTACCTCAGCATTACTACCAGAGGCTTAAAAGCAATAGGTCTACCTGGTCATAGACATACCATGAGCCAATAAGAAGACTTATGCCTTTATAAGTTCAATATCCCATATACTTCTTATGATTAAAGAAAGCTTACTAACATAGAAACTTAGATGTTTATGTCATATCCATTAGATATAGTTCAGAGGCTTCCATATACTAGAATTTATAGGAGATATAAAATCAAAGTATGACATTTTCATGATAAGATACGATATTCCTTCATAAAGTTCAATTTGCCTAATTTTCATACTGGTTCATCTTTTCTCCTTCTGTATAACTTCAGTTTAAACTGCTACTATCAATTCAATTTAATTTTATATTTTCAATGCATGAAAAATAGATGTTATATGAAATGTGTAAAAATGTGATACATAATGAAGATGGACATGTTTGTTTAAGCTTTCCATTTCTGTGACAAAATGCCAAAGTAAATAACTAAAAGGGGAAAGATTTTATGGGTACAACTGTAGGTTTTACAGTTGTATATTAAAAAAAAATAAGGTTTTCTACTTTTCTTATATGAGATAATTATTCTGAGGCTTATGGTGAGCGAGAATGTCATGGCAGGGAGCATGCAGTAAAGTAAAGCTGCTTACCTCTTAAATGGCACACAGAAATTAGAGTAAGAAAAACAGAAGTATATGGGACAAGATATAACCTTCAAAGCCGTGTCCCCAATGACCTACATCTTTTAAGTAAGTCCTACTTCCTAAATTTTCTACCACTTTCTCATAGAGATAGCATTAAGTTATGAACCTATCCATGGATTAGTTCACTGAAGAAGTCAAAGTAGTCATGATTGAGTCATCTCCCAAACCCACACTTCTGAACATTTTATCATTAGAAACTAGTTTTCAGCCCATGAACTTTTGAGGAACATCTCAAATCAAAATCACAACAATGTCTAAAAAATAAATACAGTTCCAGGATCTTGGCAGCATGAGTCTAGAGGACCATACCATTTAGTCATCCATGACCTGCCAGAGTGGCAACGTCTGGGAAGTATGTTACAGGAGCTTGCATGGTAAGAAAACCTCTTAGGGACAGCAGCATTCACTTGTTTTGTTTACTTAAATGATTCTTTGACACTAGGTTGATTTTTCTCAACATCTTTGCTTTTTCATTTACTGGCTTTGTGACTATGAGCAAAAATATGAACCCTCAGAGCCTCAATTTCTTCATGTCTAAAATAAAAACAAAACCACCAGTTTATGTTTTAATGAAATCTGCTATGAAGCATTGCCTTCTCTGAAGGTTTGGGTAGCACCTTAGTTAACTTTTCTACTGCTATGAGAAACACCATTATCAAGGCAACTTATAAAAGAAAGTATATAATTGAGCTTACAGTTTCAGAGGGTTAGAGTCCATGAGGCTGGAACAAAGCATGGTGGCAGGAACAACTGAGACTTAACATCCTGACCTGTAAATAGGAGACAGGGAAAAGGCATACTGCGAGTAGCCAGAGGTTTTGAAAACCTCAAAGCCCATCCCCAGTGACACACTTCCTCCAATAAGGCCATACTTCCTAATCTTTCCCAAACAGTTCCATCAAAAGGAGCCCAATCACATGAGCTTATTCAAACCACCACAGTTATGTTTCCATAGAAAAACAAAAAGTTGGAAATGGTATTTCCATAAAGACTAAAACAGAGCAAAAATGTAGGACAAGTAAAGATATGGAATTTCACCCAGAATGATGAGCAATGAAGAGAATTTCATTGTTAGCAATTGAATAATAATCATCAATCTCTCCTTGCTTATACTACCAGAGGTAAAACCATGTCACATTGGCTTTAGCTTTATTCATGTACGATGATACTGGTGGAGGCTGAATAAAACCTCATACCAATCACAGGTGTTCATGGCCAGTTACATACTGAATTTCATGCAACCTGATTCACTCCAGTAGGTTCTGATGCATCTGAGTCCTGGAATACAAAGCATTTTTGTTATTCACAGTCCCTCTCAAACCTGCTCTTACCTAGTGAACTTAGGGTGAGATTTGAGTTTGAAGAACATAAAATATCTATGAAACATCTACTAATATAACAATCAAACAACTTATTTTTTAACAAATTCATATTGTATAACTGATACAAGGCTCCTAGAAAATGTCTCCTTCTCTTGGGATAGGCTGAAGACACAACAAAATTCTGCTGTGTCATCTACTATGAAGCAAGAGAGTGATGTTTTGATCTTATTCATAAACTTCCTCTGGGATAGATAATACACAGACTTAGAGATTGTGAAATTCCCTTGAATGACAAGTGAACTTTGCAGACGAGTTTCTAAGCAGTCCTATTAAATAAAAACACAGAGCCAAATATAGGGGTGAAAGTCTTAGAGATCAGGGAAATAGTGAGAGCCACCAATCATCTACCTCACCAGCTCTGTAGCTTCCAAAAATGCCACGACTTCCTGTCTACCCATGCTTTTATTGCCTTGCTGTTCTGCCCTCTCATTGGCTTTTAGCCCAGCTACCTCACTTCCTTGTTACTGCCTGTCTGTACAGACTTCTAGGTCTCTATGGTTGGTACTGGGATTAAACGC
>CABHPH010158570.1:6406-24743 GCA_902168325.1 Peromyscus nudipes
GAATTGTAGGAGTGAGTTCTATCATGTGGCCCCTGGCGATATTGAACCTAGGACATTAGGCAAGGTAGCAAGCACCTTTAGCTGCTAAGCTATTTCACCTGCTCCACAATATACATTTCTCACAATCTAATTTAATTTTCTAAGAGCTAATAAGCAAAATGAGTTTATATCTATAACATTAAATTGACTGCTTGCTGTTCTATTGTAAAGACCCAGATTTAGTTCCCACCAATCGTGAGGGCTGGTTCACAAAAGAAAAAAAAAAAACAAACCACATCTACAACTTCAGCTACAGGGGATCTAACCCCCTCTTTTGGCCTCCTTTGTAACCACACATACACATGTGTATACACTCATACCGACTCACACAAACACATACTCACTCATTCATAATTTAAATAAAATATATTAAATTAAAAGTAAAATAAAATTTAAAAAGTAACTGAGATATTCCTAACAGTCATTTTAAAAGGAAGAAAATAGCATTGTGTTATATTTGGTTAGTAACAGAGAAATATAGACATAAATCAGTTCACTTCAAAAAGTATGAATCACCTTAGAAACAGAAAACTCTACGTCCTTCTGTGTGCTTGTATCTGTCATAAGTTATCTACTGGTAACACTGGTAAATAACTTTGCCACTCAGATGAAAATCCCATGCAGCTTTAATAGGGCACTATGTTTAATGAGGAAAAGTGAAGGTATATCAAAAAAATTGAACGCATGCTAAAGCAATAGAAAAAAATTCAAACCTTAGGATTTGAAAAACAGTCATACTCGTCATTCGGAATGGTTGATAAGATTCTAAGACACTCAAAGCAACATTTATATTTTACTTCTATGGTTGTTACTGTTGAATCAATAATATAGGTAGTTTTTTATTAACTTAATGTGCATACCTAAAATTTGAAGCACCTAATGTTTTACACTTCTCTTGTGAATATTTTCTTGTGAAAGTATCTTGTGAAAGTACCCTACTTTCAGCTTCCAGGTGGAAAGAACACAGCAGTCATCCCTGGAGAGCCCTGGGAGCCTCTATACCACCCATACAAACTCAGGACACTAGGAAAACTTGCTTTATGATCTCATCTAGATAATTGTATCTTTATTTTTATATCTCATGGCACCAGGAAAACATACTTGTGGTGATCTGAATGTACTGAATTTGTATTCTTCCCTTTGAATTTGATTAGAACCATTCAGGAGAATTCTAAAACCAATTCACCCATTGAACTTCCATTCCTCATCTCTAAATTGGGGTATCCATCTTACTCATTTAATAGTTCCTAATTTAGCCAAGAACGATTTTTGATCTTTGAGTATAAGAAGACAGATTTGTATTAAAAGGGATGGGTGGGAGAATTGCTTCCGATGAAGGAAAAATAGAATATAGAGATAGTGTGTTTATTTCATTAATAATACTAGTTATTAGCATAGCAGTTCTAGTTGCCAGTTGCTTTATTATATACTTTACAATTATGAGTTCATTTAATCTCTAGAAAAAACATAGAATAAAAATTGTTTGAGGTTAGGAAGACAACTCAGTGTATAAGGGTACTTACTGTGTATGCATGAGGTTATAAGTTTGTATTCCCAATTCTCATGCAAAATGCTAGACATGGCTCTGCCTGGCAGTAACCTCAGAACTGAGGACAGGAGGAAGAAACAGAATAATACCAGGGCTGTCTTGTAGCCATCCTACCCATAAAATATTAACTTCAGGTTGAGTAAAAGATCCTGTTTGAAGAGAGTAAGGTTAAAAGCCGTAGAAGAGGACTTTTGAAGTCCTTCATCTGGCCTCCATGTGAAGATACACACACCCTCTTATAGTAAACACACACACACACACACACACACACACACACAAACACTGTTTTTTTTTTGCATCAGGAATCTGAGGCACTTGCAATTAATGAGCTCTGAAATAAGAGATGTTGATTGGCCCCTAGATACACTTGAATTCCACAGACTGCTAACATAGGTCTTCCCAGTTATTAAAAATATCCAGGTTTACTTGAAGGGTTGCTTTAGATCAAGCACACTCGTTTACTTCTATAAAATGATCACATCTTTCAGATTCTGAATTCTATAAACAGAGAGTCAGAGCTCATGGCTATGCAGCCTCACAGCACTCCCTTCTCATATGACAGGGTTGCAGAGACAATTGGTGGCCTTTTTTTATGAGTATAATTTTCCATAGGCAGAGTTAAATTTACATTGTAAAGACCTGCTTCCTGCAAAGTACTTTTGAAACAAATTACATCCAGCTAACAATTGTTGGATAAACACAATGTGGTAGGTAATGCTCACATCATTATTACTTTTTTTTGTATTAACCCATTATATTTTCAAAGATCTCAATAGCACCCTGTGGCTTTTATTGGCTGCCGTGGTGGTTCTTGGTCAAATCTGGGAATGGACTGACCTAAGTGCACATGACAAGTACCCTCCTTAACGTAAAGGTGAAGCTTCTGCTCTGCCTGGCCTTGTTCCCTCACAATTTGGAAATGACAATACATTTTATATACCTCTAACATGTGTAGAGCATTATCTTAGGTCCATTAATTTTATAAGCTGAGGTTAAAAATAATTAATGTGTTCACGACTCATGCACTCAATAGAAGATACATTCTCGATGTCTGTCATTTAACATATTTTATCATTATAGTAACATTTGGAGGTGATATTTGGAGGAATCAATCTTTCTTTCTTTCTTTCTTTCTTTCTTTCTTTCTTTCTTTCTTTCTTTCTTTCTTTTTTCTTTCTTTCTCTCTTTCCTTATTCCTTAAAGGAGGGTTTATAAAGTAGTTTCCATGAAAGCATGGATTTCTGTGCTATCAGTTGTATCATTTGAAAAATTATAATAACAACCAAACTCATGATTTTACCTTTCATTAAGGCAGTATCAGCTCAGTGGTATTTTCTTTGCCTTATACTGTACTCCATATATTTCATGGGAAGCCATTCCACCAGCTGCCAAAGCATCCTATACCTCTACACTATTATAACCTTAGTTATCATTAATCTATGAGAAAAATGAAACAGACATCCAACTGTAGTTCTGGAAAGATTAAAAGAAGCATTCTCCATTGTACTTCTTAGACAATATTAAATTGAAATTCAAGTTCGTCTTAGTGACAGATTGTTGCAAGAATAAGAAATGGCAGAAACAATCAATTGCAGGACAAAGATCTAACAAAAGTGGGAAGGTTGATTATAATTGAATATTCCCTATGGATCTCTCAAAAGCTCTGCCTCAGTCTATTTCCTATTGACAGGTGGTAGTGTAAATTAAATGTGGTATTTTGCATTCAAATTGGATTTCAACATATCATCATCCACAGTGTGACATTAGAATTAGCCTCAATGATGACAACCTAAAGATCATAATGAGACTAGGTGCCCTTTTCCATTCATATTGTAGTTTCACCGGTGGGGAGGGTAAGAGTTGGAAATTGGATTCGTAATTTTGTCATAATCTTTCCTTCCTGAAAAATTCATTCCATGAATTGACTATCTTGAATATTAATACCATACTGACTGTAATGTGAATTAATGACAGAAGAAAGGCCACTTGTCTTCTGTAAGTTCTGTACTGAGCCCAAGCCTCCAGCAGTTTCTCAATCCTGTCAATCCCCCCATCAGTTGTTTAACTGTTTATAGAAGCACTGGGGTGCTGATACTTTCTCTGGACTCTCACACACACAAAAATGACAAGCAAGGATGAAGCACGATGAAAAAAGACAATCTCACAAAAAGAAAAAATTTCTCCACATGAAAACAGCAGTGTGGACTCAAACTTAGATGTCTGTAAAGTTACTCTAATGTCTGATCATGTGGATGTTCAAATTATGCCCATATGATTCTGATCACAGCTATAACCAGACCCTATTTATAGCTTCCCAACTCAAGCATGAAATGCAGATTTTAGGTCCTTCCTAGACCTGCTAATTCACAGTTTCTGGAAGTAAAGCCTAGGAACATCCAGGATACAAAATAGTATGGGAACCTGAACATGTGGTATATGAATTGTGTACACCTTTGGATTAACATTGAAGTGACACTCATATATTATTATGGCATACTCCAGGCTAAGACATCAAGAAAGGAATATAGCTCAATGGATTGTTTGTGAGATTAATTCATTATGTTAGTTGTTTGGGGGCCCATTCACTATGACTATGATATAGAACTTATGTCACAGACAAACAATATTTCAAATGTTTCTGATAAATCACAAGAACAGTCTACCAGAATTAATTGTGTATATTTTTGTGAGGAGTAATATGTACAAATAGTGAAGGAAAACATTTGTTCCCTAATACTAAATTTCTGAACACAAATGTAATAAATAACAATGAATTTAATCAAACAAATTCCCATTATCTTTTGTTTCAAATAATTATCTAAAATAACTGTAAGAAGTGGTAATTCTTTCAGCATCTGGTAGAGTTTCTATCTCAATAAAGATTTTTATAATAATGACATGTAATTATTAATGACATTTGGGATTATTAAACACAAATAGAAAAAAGAGAATGAAACTTTAAGCCTTCTCATGAATAAAAAAGTGTATCTTTATTATAACTCTTAATTTAATTAATGTATTCTAAGTGCCATCTGGTCAGATTATCTTAAAAGTTAACAAAAGATATTAATCTGACACTTAACAATTAATAACTTTGAATTAATGTAATACTAAATACTAATGTTTGATCATCATTGCTAGAATAATGCAATAAAGAGAAAGGATGAAGGAGCATTTCGGTCAACACCAGAAAAGAGTCATATTGAATGGGCAGGAGTTCACAGAAACTCAGACCAAGTCGGAGTATGGACAGTGGAATGCACAGCCCTAAACGGGACAACTGTATCTCACCCTCTCTCTCCCAAGGCTCAGGAGACATGGAAGAAGAGGTAGGGAAAGACTGTATGAGCTAGTGCTCATGGAGGGAGGACTCTGCCAAAATAGTATCTTCTTGACATGGCAGAGTTATAACACTCACAAACTCACAGCTACTACAACTGAGTAGATATGTCCTGAACAAAATCAAGCCATTTCAAGTCTAGAATGTATTTTATCTTATGCAACATTATATAAATTACTATCTCTTAGATACACGTTACATATAACAGTGTTAGACAAATTAATTCAGGCAATAAGTGTACACAATTATCAAAAACGATGTGCTAACATAAAAATATCTGATTTGGATGTCTTTATACAGCAATCAGTTTAATTAGGAACCAAGTGAAATACAATATTAAATCATAATAGATACATCAAAATGTTAAAAGAAATCAAGCAAGGTGAAAAGTTTTTTTTTTTTAACTAGAAAATAGTGTTTTGTTGATATGTGTCAAATTCAGCTTGGCACATTGAACTGATTAGGGTCAGGTGTTAGATGGATAGTTGCACACCTTTTTCGACATTTACTAATTTCCCACAGTTTAGATAACTTGCAAATACATGAATCAATTTGCAAAGATGAGATAAAAATACTTTTGCTGTTTATTCATATGTTAGATTAACTTTGTTTATCAGCTCATACTTTAAAATGTAATCATTTCATTGTCTGGAGCCTAAAGCTAATGTTAATTACAGTTTGGAACTTCGATTATTAATGCATCTTTACCTACTGAAGTGTGAAATAAGCAATAGTAGTCAGAATGCACCAATTAAATTAGCTTCTGAAATGAGAATTTGCAAGTAGTTTTTGCTCATTGTGAACAGATGCATGACATAGGGTTTCATGTTCAAAGTTACATTGGGAAACCGATAGTTTCAAGAAGGGGAACAACTCTTCAACAAAGTTAAAAACAAATGGCATAATCAATAAACACGAGTATGTAATGTGTATCTTGAGACTTTTGGGTTGGTTTCCTACAGGCTTGTGTGTTTCAACACTTGGTTTGTCATTGGTGACACTTTGTGGGGGAGGTTATTGAATCAGTAGGAGATGCACCCTTGATGGAGGTAGTACAAAATTGTGGGTAGGCTTTTCGAAATAAAACCTGGTAGCCTTGCTCACTTCCAGTTTGTGTGCATGCTCTTTCTATTGTGCTTGCTCTCAATCTCTTTTCTTTACTTTGTAAATAAAGATGTGATCTCTCAGAATTTTTTCCATCATATCTGCCTATGGCTCTGCCTCCCATACCATTACAGGGACACTTCATCTTTGGAACTGAAAGCCAGTATTAACTCTTCCTTGAGTTGCTTTTGGCTATGGTGTCTTATCACAGCAATAGAAAAGTAATTAATCTACACTTCCTCTTACATTACATATGTATTTCAAAGATAGGAACTATAGGCTCAATACAAAAGAAAAAAGTGTATGGTTGTGATTTTTTGATATATATAAATAAAGAACATGATCAATTAATTTTGTTCATATAACCTATTACAACTTTGTAATATTTAGAGAGTTATTCTTTACTTGTAAAAATTTAGTTTTTGCACGTCTATTAATGGCCTGTGTTATTTTTAGTAAGGTCTCCCTTTCTACTTGTTGGATGTTGCTTCTGCTTCCCAGAACGCTGCACGCATCACAGTTTTATTTATTTTGTGTAACATTTAAGTGCTTATTACTATTTGTTATGGCGCAGTAACATAGCATTCCTGGCATGCATGCTTATATAACGTTGTCAGTTCATGGATAAAGTACTAGTGCTGCAGAAAGGTAGAAGAGCTGAATTAAAATGCCACTCTTCCAGGGAATCCTTCAGACTATACACAGTGCTTTTCTAGAATGTTGTTCAAAAGAAAAGTTTCAAACTTAAACCATGAGAAAGAGTTAAGACCTGCTACATACTCCCCAACAGATGTCATATATTTCTTATTTTTCTATTGATAGCAGTATTGCTGATGAAGTTGATGTCTGCTGTGACAACTCCCAAAATAATTCAGTTAACCTCTTTCCCCCTAACTATTTGTCCTTTATATTCCTAATACCTGATGGTCTTTGAAATTTAAGAGAAAGAGAAATATTTTACATTCAGTAACAATAATCCCCATCTCCATCTCTGAAGTAGTTTATGCTTTTGTCATGTGGACATAGAGTTGACTACCCTTTTTTAAGTTTTAAAATGTGTTTTTTCTATTACTTTGCTGAAAACTCACACTTTATTGTTTTTCCGTAAGAAAGACTCCCTATACATCCTGATCTCTTTTTGAGTGCTCCATCCCTTGCCTTAGGCTCCAGCATGGTAGGACAACTTGGCTTTGCCATTACAGCTGGACATTGTGCAACTTACACTTTCTGGTACACTGCCAAAGAGGCAAAGTGAGAGTCAGGACACTCCTGTCACTCCTCACTAGGTGCTGAGTTTGTCTTCAGTGTTTCACTTGGAGAGAAAATAAATCATTAAATAATTTCCACATCTAACCCATATTGTTGAGTGACTAAAAAAAATGGAAAAAATAATATAGCAAGTCAAGAGAACAAAATACAAATCTTAAAAAAAGTGGAAAACATTTCAGCAACTTCCATAATCTGGATTTATAGCTTTCTACCCCATAATGCACATCATATTCAATAAAATAAAACTCAGAAGAATATTTCAAAATTAAAGAAATAAAAACAGTACAAAATGGAGCCATGATTTATCTTATTTAAAATTTTAATGCTTAGGTCCTGATGTAGTAACCGTACATATTAGAATTTACAGTCATATTAAAGTTATAATTCTATTATATATATATATGTGTGTGTGTGTGTGCATGTGCATGTAAATACTGGTGTATTTGGAGAAAGGTACATATTATACACATCTGCCACATGTGAATGATATTGGGAAAATGATAACTAATTAAATATCTGCAGAACTCTTTCAATGATAGATATGTCACCATTAAAGAATATATATTCAGTAGGTTTGTTTTCTATAAGCACATGGCCATATGAATATAACCTAAATAGGACAAGGGGATACAAAAGGTTGATGAATGAGAATTTAAAGTCTTGGAATACAAATATTTTTATCCAGAACATATTGCCTAAATGTGGGCATCAGACAGCAAGTATAGGAAGAAAATTGCCAACTTTAAAAATGTGTTAATACTATGCATGACATTTTATTATATCAGTATATAGTTTTTGGTTCTACCACATAGTTTTCTCAGTCCCTTTTTCCTAAGTGACAGAGGGAGTGAAGATGACAATAAAGGTTACACCAATGATCGAAAAAATTCCCATCTTAATTTTAAGCATGTATTTTGAAGCCCTGGCAATATAGTTTGATTGAATCACTATAAGAAGGTGTATGTTAGAAAAAACAATGTTGTATCTTTAAAGCTACATTTGAGTTGGTAATACAGAGAATGCAGCATTAACACTAGACACGCTGTGACAGTACCTTGAACGTTATGTTAACTGAAAGAATCTAGCCAGTGATTCTATTAATATGAATACTCTGAATGAGGACATCTAGATGGGCAGGAAACAGTAGAAAAGCTGTTTTGTTTGAAGGTATTGTGGGGGGGGGGAAGGAAATGACTAATGGTAACTACAGAGCTCTTCTTGGAGGTGGTAATGAAAATATTTGTAAGATTTATTGTGATTAAGACTTCACAATTCTATGGCTACACTGTAATATATTTATGTGCCCATTTAAAAATAGGTGAAGAATACTTTATATGAGTTAAATCTCAATAAGGCTGCTACCAGGAGCGTAGTCAAATCTTTTGTAGCTAAGATATTGCTTAATTTTAAATATCACAATATCAAAAGAAAAGGTGCTATAGAATTAATGAAGTCATTAAATTAAATTGCAATATAGATTCCACTTCAGTTTCAAATTTACTATATTGAAAGTCACCTTAGAAACCATTTAATACCACCAAGACATGGGAGTAACGGCAATAAAGTTACTGATAATTACATGATTCAAGCAAAGCACTATCTACATTCTACTGAAGGCAGATATGTATTAGAGATACATATTAAAATAATGGAGGTAGAATGTAAAAGTGGTATAGAGATTCAGTTGTTATATAACCACAGAATACTGAGGCAATAGAGCAGGAGCAAAATACAGAAATAAATAATGATATTGACATGCTTTTCTCATTAAAATAAATCCTAATTATCAATGACCTTTTAGAAAATAGTTTTAACAATACTTTGCTACCTAACAGCTTTGGGACTGTGTATTTTAAGAGCTTACAGTAGCTCACACGTGATGTTAATAAAGTCTGTCACTCATTTGGGAGAAAATGTCTTGACTTAGAATAGTGGCCCAGGAAGAGTTTACATTTCTCCACACACAGGATATGGGATTTAGTCCAAAGCCCTTAGGCCACCTGGACAATGAATTCGCCTTCTGGAAAGACACAATGCTTGTGTTACCTCCACTGACTGTGACACAGTCCACTCTGCCAGAAGCAAAAGCCAAAAGCCACACCAATGTTGCCAATCTGCACGTATCTGAAAAATAATACCTGGAATTCCTACTTAATTTATAGCTAAGTCAGCAGAAGTTTCTCTCTGTGTTCAATAGTAAACAATATAAAAGCAGTAATATTGAGATTGTTTTACTGTAGATCTTTATCTGAAAGTGTTTTCCATAAAGCTGACTGAATTGTCATGCATCATCTGCAGTCACACTAGTAGTTATGTCTTCTTATTATTGATGGTGAGATGACATCTGCCCAGGGAATCCTCCTTAACTACTCACAGTCATGATAGACTTGCAAGTCCTGACTCATCTACACTAGCATACATAGCTAGCATAAGCCATTCTACTTAAATGTTGACTCGACAAGGACCAGGGACAGTTCAGACAAGAACTTCTAATAGCATGTTTTCTAGGTCAGTGTGGAGCAATATTTATCCCACTGTACAAAAGTAAGAAGCACTATTTCATATATCTGAGATACACTGAGAGTAGATTTTATGTGTTCTTCTCACAGAAAAATGAGGGAATGCTATAAAATTAGGCTGATTAGCTAACTGTTCACATGTGATAATGAATGTATAATTTCTCCACATATGTTCTATACCATAAATACATATAAGACATAATTATTAGTTGAAAATGTATGCAAGAGATAGTAAGAAAATAGACACTCTGTTTTTACTACTGGATCTGATGCTTCTCCAAAAGATTCCTAAAACTACAATGGCCACCTTAGAGCCATATGAATGGCTAATAAGAAAATGTGGGGCAAATGCTGATAATTAAAACATAAGAGATTAAGAAAACATGGATTTTGGAATACATCAGAGTTATTGAATTAAGCAATAATTTATTATATAAAATACATATATAACACATTTATGTTATATTGTTCAAGTCCATTGAATCTGGTTTAAAAAAAAACATGAAAAAAATTTCACTGGAAGCTTATTAAAATTTCCCATGATTTATCTGGAATTCAATTTTAACAAGTGGTCCTGAACATCAGATGGTAAATTTAAACACATTTTGCATTTCCACCAACAGTATCAGGTTTCAAGAAAGCCATGGATCCTTACATTATATGATAATTTTCATATTGAACTAGAAACTTTTTGCATTAGGAGAAAGTGGAAAGAGAGCATTTAAAAAAATCCAAATTCTTCAAAACTTAAATTTTTTTAGCGTTCTTTTGCTCTCAAGTTGTGGCTCTGAGGAAACAAAATAAGATACCTGAGATTCTTTTTTCATTTTTTTGCATAAATTCTCATGTTGTGGAAAACTAGCAACATTCTGATTCAAACATGGCCTAGGAGGGAGGGAAGCCAAACTCTGTGACAAATGGGGAAATTAGTCATCTCATTCTGATTCCCTTCGTTCTGTGGAATGAGATACTGATGGGATCAGCCCCATAGGTTGCTATGAGAGTAAGGAGAGAGTCATTATCCTGGGCTCAAGAAAATGATTGGCACATAAAAATTATTCAGCTGTTGTATCGATATTCTTACAGTGTAATTATTTTAATTAGTATTATTACTATTTCATACCTGGTTAAATCTGGCTTATCATGATGCTATGCCTGAGACAGCACTCAAGAAATTTAGGTATCTCTTTACCAGAGCTGCGAGAATGAAAAAAATTACTAATCAAATTTCCTCCCAAGTCAGCATTGGCTTTCTGTTTTGTGTGATTACATCATGCTAATTTCATGTTAAATAACCATGAAGTAAAAGACGTTATCAGTTTTGAGAAAACAACCAAAGAATTAGTGATAGATTTCTGTGTTTGTTACCAGAAGGTATATCCTATACATAAATTAAGTTATATTTTGCCAATTTGTACTTTGCTTTGATCTAACTCTTTACCCTACATATTAAAAACTGTGTACCCATAAACAATTTTGTGTACTTAGTGACAGATTCCATGTAAATTCTGTACTTCATAAGCAAACATGTTAATTAGATGTGGGAAATTACTGCCTCACCTCATTTTGTATCCACCTTAAATCATATATCTACTAAGGATTATTCTTTTCTCCCATACTTTTATTTTAGTTTTTTAGATCGCTTTGGGGGAAGAAACAAATATGATGAAGATAATCCTTTAAAAATATTTCAGACTTTTGAACATCTTCACTTTCTTGAAAATTGTAAGACATGATGATTTTTTAGAATTTATTTCCTAATGCAAGCATTGGGAAGCTAAAAACAGGTTAACTTACCAGCCATAGAAAAGGCTTCCCATAAAGTTACTGATAAGTCTAAAAAAAAAAAAAAGGTATGTCATGTTTTAGTTTAGAAATGGGTTGATGAAAATCACTAAGTGTTGGCATGAGTATTTATCGTCTCCTTTCTGTGAATCAGAGACATCCATATAATTTACATGCTTTTCTCCTACCTTTGATAACAGATAATAAATGTTAAGTGGGACCTCAGCATATATTAAGCACTTAGATCCTGCTCAGACAGCTTCCCTACTCACCCTGAGCATTTTTGTAAACTAGAGAAACAGGATGCATCACAGATCAATTCAATCAATCAACTTTAATCATAACAGAGGAATTAAGCTGCTTTTCAGGCATGATGCAATAGAGAAAATTGCTGAGATATTTTTTTAAGGCACCAAACATCCCACAAGAGCTGTCATTCTGCTTTTACATCTGCTCTCGAAATGTATGAAGTCTATGTTTTCTGGAGAAATGTACAAGCAAGGCTGAAGAGGTTGGATTCTGGGAGCATAATGAATGTATTTTATAACATTTTAAACATACCCATGATCACTGAGAAAAAAAATAAAATCAGAAAGTACAAATCTTTGCGGAAAAAGCGAGAGGGCCCCAGATGGATTTTTTCCCCTCCATTATTTGTTGCTTTCGGTTCTGTCAGTTGATTTTATGGTGGCCATAATTTAAAATGCATTCTTCTCTCCTGTGAGATGCACTCTTTCAACCTTCCTAGAGGGAAGCTTGAGGGTCTGATTGATGGTCAGATGTGTGCTCACATGTATGTGACCATAAAGTACATGGTGATTCCTAGTTGACTTTGGAAAGGCTGCATTCTTTTTGTCCTTTTTCTTCACTCTTGGAACCAAAACCTTTCCTGGTCCACAGAAGTGCACAATGAGTTTGGTAAGCACACAGACACAGGTACACACGCACGCGCGCACGCGCACACACACACACACACACACACACACATCCCTGCACACAACAGTCCTCATGAAATGTATTTTTCCTCTGAAAGTAGTAAATTATTCAAAACATTGGAAAAAGGTAAGAAACCATTTTTGATGTACTGAAATGGTGACATTTTAAGTCAAAGTAAAATAACTACAAAAACAGATCATTTAAGAAAATAAATGTAAAGTGTTACAGCTCTTTTAATCTCCTATTTGCCCCAATAATACATTTTGAGAACACTGTTCAATTGAATCTGCATCAGACCACAATAGATTAGCATTCTTGACAGAGAGTAGAACCATGTAGCATATGGGTATCTGGGCATGCTTGGTGGAGATTAACTTGATTATGTTAAATTGAGTAGGAAGACCTGCCCACTGTGGGTGGCACCCTTCCCTGGCCAGGGTCCTGGACTCTATAAATGGAAAAAAAAGAATTGAATTACAGCATTCATTTATCAGTCACTGTCTCTGCTTCAAGGACATGCTCCCTTGAGTTTCTCCCATAATAGACAATAACCAGAATAAACTGTACAAGTATAAACCCTTCCTCCCGAAAGTTGCGTTCATCACAGGAAAATATATTAAGAGAGCATGCTACCTTCACAACAAAAGAGTAATGAAGAAGATTTTAGTATTTCTTATGTGAATAGCTTTTCCTTCTCATAATAATTATTTCCTGCCAAATATCTGACCTGATAATTAAATACTCAAAGAATAAGATGATTGCAAAACTACTCTATTTTGTTGTCTTTTTTTTGTTAATATTTTAGAGTCAGGTTACCAGCTAATTTGAGTAGTGTAAAGCTTCTGACCAAGTCAACATTACTTGATGCAAATTATGTAACACCAAGTAATTACATGACATTATGAAAAACAGCAAAGCCTGCTTTGTCTATAGTATTTGAGATTATAAATTCATTATCAAGTTCTTGTTATTTTCAGTTTCCTATGCATAGGTTGGAAGCAAAACTCCATTCTCTACCTGCCAAGAGTTGCTGACTGTTTAGCTCTCGGGCCCTTTCTGACCACAGCTTTCATTCTCTAAGGATGTCCTTCTCACTAACTTCTCTCTGTGGTCTATGGTAGATCAGCAGGAATTGTGGCTCCCTCTGGATGATCAGCATCACAATAATGACTTCTGAACTAGGTAAGTCTATGTAGTGGAAGGTGGGTAGGTTTATTCTATGCAAGTAGAATCATTGGCATGAATTCCTACCAGCTTGATGCCAATGGCAAGCTTTCTCTCAGTTTTATCAGGGAAAATGAGTCCCCAATGATTGCCCAAATTTCCAAGTTGAAGGAGTTCATGATTTGAGAGCCTTGAAAATATTTTTTTTGGTGTCTTAGTTGGGTATGTGATTTATTCAGGACTCAAACTAGAATTTCAAGGAAGGAAGAGATGTTTCAATTTTCAGACCCAGAGATTGAGTTGATCACTCAGTTAGAAGTTAAAATAGTAAGGAGCAAACTGAGAGACTGGAAAGATGATTCAGTGGTTAGGGGTCATTCAGCTCTTTGACAGGATCGAAGTTTGGTTTTCAGTACCCACTCTGAGTAGCTCAGACCCCTCTGAAACTCCAACTCCTGGGGACCCAACATTTTTTGTTGCCACAGGAAGCTGTGTTCACATGCACATACCTACACACAGATACATATATAGAGAATTTTAAATAATAAAGACAACATGAAATAAGTGAAATAAGCAAGTGAGCAATGGAGAGGAGAGAATTTTGAATGACATTGAGGTATGGACACATTAATCAAAATCTGTAACCATCCTTGTCCTTGTCAAGTGAACTAACTCTGTTTGTCCCCTTTATTTATGTATGAGATGGTTTTTAGGACTTCTGACTAAATGAAACTTAATAATTAAATACGTCCACTCTGCAAATAATTTATCCAATCAGATAGCTTTCTAAGCTGGAATCAATAAATGTAATAATTTATATTATATGTCCTTATACACATTTCTGTGTCAATACCATATGAACAAACCTAGCCCTCTATGGTACGATGTTTATATTTAATGACAAGTGTTAAATGATAATGAATTCTTGGTTTTTATCATAGCAGTCACTATGAAATATATTTATGTGGTGTGAATATGACCCATAAAATTGTGCTGCTTACATTGATGGGGAAGATGGTCATTCTGTAGCTAATAAATTCTGTATTAGGGTGTATTTATTTATTTGCTACATAGAGTCTGGTTAATCTGAGTCAGAATCTCAGAACTACAAATGGACTTTTTGAAAAGATATACAAATAAAAATACCTCCTTCACAAGGACTAAATTAGAACTTCAGTGAACCAGTGTTGCAAACCCGTCATTAAATAAGCTTTCCAAGCTTTTCAAAGTTAAATAAGAATTAGGGAGAAAACCTGGAAAAGAATTCACATTGGAATTCCTGCAGTCACTTTTGCCTGTTAATAATTAAATGCAACAGCACAATTTCTATAGAGCCTAATGAACAATGATGAACATAAAATGTATCTCATAAAAATTGCTCAGTAGTTTCACGTGGTATGTATGAAGATTCATGATGTCTACTAAACCCCAACTATATAAATGCACATAGCAGTGTGTGAACTTAGTTTGGGCTGGTAGGGTTTTGTTGACCAACAACGGGAAGAGGCAAATGAGATATCTAAAAAATTTAAATGGCAAAATAAAAATAGTCTGTTATGATTGTATCTGCTATCAAACCTCAATGAAATGTTCTGAAAGATAAACATTGGACTGGGTAGGTGGTTCGATAAGCAGGAGTGCTTGCAGTATAATCTTGTCGACTTGAGTTCAGAGCCCCAGTTTTCCCTGTGAAAACTGCTGTGTCTGACCCCGTCCACCTGCACCCCAGCTGAGAAGTGAGAAGTGTAGTAGACAAGTGGAGAGCCAGGACGTACTGGCCATCCAGTGCAGGCAAGTAAACTCAGCCTTCAAGTTCAGTTAGACACAGTCTTAAGCGATTATGGCAGAGAGTGTTGCCACATGTGTACACCATCACATCCCCTGTCTGTCACTCTCTCCCCGCCACACTCACATAATCCACACTAAATAACAAAAGGTAAAAAGAAATTACAAAGAATATCAGTGTAATCGAGGAAAATAGGTAAGATTATTCTGAAGTGGTCTTTTATGCCTTGCATTAGTTGAGCCATCTTAATGACCATACATGCTGGATTGGTTGACCCATTTCATGCCAATCTGTTTCTATCCTTGAAGCTCACCACTAGTGTTGTTTTGCCATTGTTTACATTTCCCTGTTAGTCAGGAAAGCGCATTCACATTTGAAATCACTTCTGTATTGCCCAAATACGATTTTGAACCTCAAGTATGGCAAATATGTGTGATGGTCATCCTGCTTTTTGATGACAAGAATCCAGAATATTTTCTTCTTAGCAAAAGGTAGAAAAAAAAATCCCACCAATTCCCAACCTCATCACAACAGCCTCTTATCATGCCCCACCTTACCCACTCTAAATAATGTAGCCATCAACACTAAAAAGGGAAGTACAATGATGTCATTTTCTTCCTGGTTCTTGGAGAAGGATAGCCTTTAAAGTTAAATGTTTGTTATTAAGTTGGAAAGGCTGCTTTAATCATTGGTGCCTTTATGTATTATACAAATATTCAAGACCTTTTTACTTTTTTCACTGCACATTGCTTCAAAAAGAAAAAAAAAACTTCAAGGGAATGTTACCCTTGTAATTTCACAATGGGGAGAATACCAAGAGTTCTCTAAGCTCATTCGAAGTCTAAGAAGGCTATTGTACCCATTTTTAAAACCTGATAAAAATTCAGTCTGCTGTTTGTTACTAAATTATGTATCTCTGAAGCATAAATGTGTTGGCTTTAGAAAGTTACAAATTAGTGCATTTCCATATGACTTGGGAAAATGTAATTTTAACCAATTTTGTTTGTGGTGAAAAATACTGTTTGCATTATTTTATAACACAGGGGAGCTGTCAGCCCACATGGTCATCCAATTTCTGTGGCAGAGAGAGCTTCCTTGCATCCCAAATGCAGGGCAATAAAGCTTCTACTTTTCACATTAATGCCACCAGTAACCTATAAAAATGCTTGCTTTATATACCTTATTTTGCAATAGAAAATGTGGCAAGCCTAACAAAAGAATTTGGTGCCTTCTTCGATAGATATCCCATTTCTCACTCCATTATCTTTAATTCAAAAGTGTGAAACAGCATTTGGAGCTGCCCTGAAACTTATTATTTTTAATCCTTTTCAGATATGCTGATTTTATTGTACTCTAGAGGAGTTCAGTTTCTGCCAGATCATCTCGTTGTCCTTTCCAGTGTTACTGGGCCGTGGTCCTTTGTTCTCTTAGTCCATAGAAGTAGATATTACTGTTTTCAGAAATGTGAATTTGAAGACTGCAAAATAATCCCTATAAAAGTATGTGGGGGAAGCCATTAAATTAAACATGGCTGTATTTAAAAAATGGGTAAATGGATAAACAGTAAATGTGCAAGCAGTCATAGAAACACCACAAATAAAGTAGGAAATGTAATTAGATGAAAGATGAAAAGAAAGATATCAATGGAGAAAGAGTATGTAGGAAAATAGGAAAAGAGATAAGGAACCAACATGGCATGAGATGATAGTTTAGAGGGAAGGCACATCCCATGATACCATCTGTTGAGGAGAACATGGGATGCTCTTCTCGTTCTTAGGCATTATTATTTAACATGCATGTTTTAGTCTCCTTGTATCAAAAAGGAATGTTATTTCAAGTTATATCTGTAAAATATGGTGATAATAATTTCCCTGTAAAATGTGAAATAATATTTTCCCCTCGCATTTGTTTTCAATGAGGAATACCAGCAAATCTTTTTTTCTTTATGGAGACAGAGGTTGGTGAAGAGGTAAGGTTACTACACTCCAAAAATTGCACATTCATGAGACAGTGTCCCCAACAGAGAATTATTTGGCCAGAATGTCAGTGTCATTGAGATGAAGAAACTGATCTATGCCATTAGTGATTCTCTTAAGAAAGATCAAGCTGAACAAGTTTCTGATTGAACTCATATTTGAAATCACTTCTGTATTGTCCAAATACCCATTTGAACCTCAAGTATGACAAATATATAAATTATAGCATATTTCTGGCATATGATACATTTTATGTGAAGCAGTGAGTACCATATACACAATAGGCATCTCTTGATTATTGGTTAGTAGATAAAAGTTATAGTAGCCACTATCTCTAAATTCATGTTGATTCATGGATTGTATTTCATAGGCAATTAACATGAAAAGGTATCTGTCTTCTCAAATGGGAATCCTATATGCATATGAACCAAGAGGTGATTCAGAAAGTCACTGTTAATGATTTTGACTAGAAAAAGGGTTCAACTTTGCTTTTAGGACTAAGTGACTTTATAAGAGGTAGAGAATCTATGATCATTGGCAGGAGAATCTCTTTTTTTAAGCAGTATTCCTTGGCTGGTTTCAACTTCATGATCCTCCTGCTTCCAGTTTATTGAGATCTTTAAAAGCATATACCACCATGTCACACCATAACAAACCAATCCCATTCTAGAGAGGTATATTTACATACTATATTCCTATAAATCACCAGGATTTTCTGTAACAAAATGTTGTGTCAACATCTTTCAAGTCAGAGGCAGGTGTTTTGTGTTTCCATTTTTGCTAGGCATTCCTGACTGGATAGTGCTGTAGATCATGGTTTGGGCAGCAAGACAATGAAACAGTCCTGGTTTTACAAAAATAGTGAGAGAT
>CABHPH010158571.1:0-15316 GCA_902168325.1 Peromyscus nudipes
AAAACCCCGGCTAATTCAGGTGCCTTAGTCTTCACCTAATACCTTTTCTCTGAGCCAGAATCCTGTGCAAGACATCTCATATTTAACTGCCAAGTCTCTCCCTCCCTCCCTTCCTCTCAATTATTTTTATTTTTTACATGAGTGTTTTTCCTGCATATATATCTCTGCACCATGTTCATGCCTGATGTCCATGGAGGTCAGAAGAGGGCGTCAGATTTCCTGGAACTGGAGCTACAAACGGCTGTGAGCTGCTGTCCTAATAAGGATTACTATTGTTGTTGTTCTTTTAAATAATTTATTTAACTTTATTTTATGTGCATTGGTGTGATGATGTCAGATGCCCTAGAACTGGAGTTACAGTTGTGAGCTGCCGTGTGGATGCTGAGAATTGAACCCAGGTCCTCTAGAAGAGCAGCCAGTGCTCTTAACTACTGAGCCATCTCTCCAGCCCGGATTACTATTGTTGTGATGAAACATCATGACCAAAAACACCTTGGGGAAGAAAATGTTTATTTGGCTTACACTTCCACATCACTGTTCATCACTGAAGGAAGTCAGGGCAGGAACTCAAGTTGGGCAGGAACAGGGAGGCAGGAGCTGATGCAGAAGCCATGGAGGAGTGCTGTTACTGGCTTGCTCGGCCTGCTTTCTTATAGAACCTAGGCCCACCCTTGGGGGGATGACCCCACCCACCATGGGCTGGGCCTTCCCCCATCACTCTCTAGTTAAGAAAATGCCTTACAGACTTCCTTCTGTAAGTATCCTTCTCAACTGAGGCTCCCTCCGCTCAGATAACTCTAGCTTGTGTCAAGGTGACCCAAAACCCTGTGGGTGCTGGGAAGTGAATCTAGGTCCCTCTGGAAGAGCAGCCAGTGCTCTTAACTGCTGAGCCGTTGCTCACGTCCGCTGTGAAGTCTCTTTGGGGCCCTCTTGGCTGTGACCACGGTCCTAGTTTCTCAGATCTGTCTTACTTTTGATGATCTGGGAAGATCTGAGAAGCGCTGCTGAGCACCACTTTTCTGAGGTTTGCTCTGTGCTTTCCTCATGATTATACAGGGATCATGTGTTCCAGGAGGAAGATCACAGAGGTCATGTCGCTCCCATGATGTCATAATAAGAGGACACTCTATGAGTGTGATTTGGGGCTGCTGAGATCAACCTTGGTCATTCTCCACTGTAGAGTGACCTCTTTCCCCTCTGGACCAAGTGTTGGAAAGGAAGTCGGCCTTTTGCAGAGGCCACTTGAAGAATGGAGAGCGCCACAGAGCTGTGAAGTTGGACTAACTGAAGAAATGTAAGGGCTAGGGATGGAGCTCAGTGGTAGAGCTCTTGTCTAGCACACAACAGGTCCTAGGTTCAGTTCTTAGCTAACAGTGCCCCATATGCATGATGGGTCAGGTTTTATGGCACATATCTGTAATTCCAACAGTCAGGAGACAGAGATTGAAGACGGAAAATTTAAGGCCAGTTTGGTCTACATTGTGTGTTCCAGACCATCTAGGACTACATAGTAAAACCATATCTCAAAAGGGGGGGGGTGCTGGAGAGATTGTTCAGCAGCTAAGAGCACTTGTTGCCAAAGACATAGGTTCAATCCCCCCACACCTGACAGCTCACAATCATTGTCTTAGTTACTTTTCTGTGGATGTGGTGAAACACCATGACCAAGTGTCTTAGCTAAGGTTTCTATTGCTGTGATGAAACACCGTGACCAGAAGCAACTTGGGCAGGAAAGGGTGTATTTCAATCCCAGTTTCACGTCACCGTCACCGTTCATCATCAAAAGCAGTGAGGACAGGAACTCAAACAGGGCAGGAACCTGGAGGCAGGCACTGAAGCAGAGGCCATGGGGGGTGCTGTTCCCTGACTTGCTCCCTGTGGCTTGCTCAGCCTGCTTTTTATAGAACCCAGGACCACCCGCCCAGGGCTGGGACCACCCTCAATGGGCTGGGCCCTCCTACATCAGTCACTAATTCAGAAACTGCCCCACAGGCTTGCCTGCAGCCCACTCTTGGAGAGGGGTCTTCTCGGTTGAGGCTCCCTCATCCCTGATGACTCTAGCTTGTGTCCAGTTGACATAAAACCAGCCAGCACACACTGTAGAAGGAAGGAACCAGCTCCTTCTGGTTGTCCTCTGACCTCTACATGCGTGCTGTGGCTGGTGTGAATCCACGCACAAATACATAGGAATTAAATGTTTAAAATATAAAAACAAACAACAAAAAAGCATGTACAGGGCCTGTGAGGTGTCTCACCGTGCCAGACAGAACAGTGGCCTCTAAAGGCATCCCAGGCATACGTGAACACACTCCCTTACATGGTGGAGAGGACTTTGTAGAAACGAGGACCTTGAAATAGGATGAGCTCCTTGACAGACCAGTGCACCACACCATCCTCAAAACGAATCGGCCTTTGGCTGAGACCAGAGAGCCCGGGGTAACTAGAGGCAGGGAAAGGCCAACATGAGGACTCAGCCTTCCCTCTCAAAGGCACCCCAGAAGGACACAACCACAACAACACCTTCAGGTTAGCCCTGTCAGCCCTGGTTGGACCTCTGACCAACTATAATATAAAAAGCTCACACGGCTTAGCGCGGCTGGCGTCATGGTAATTGCATCTGCCACGGGAATGAGCACATGTGCTAACAAGCATGGCTGGCTGTGGGAAGCAGTCGTTGAGCAAAAATTACCGCTCAGTGCCTTCACACGGGCTGCCCTCTGGACCTGCAAGTGCAGTTCCTTAAACCACAATAATCACCAAGACAACACTGTGCTGGGTGTGGTGCTGTTGGCCTGCAGTTCCAGCACATAGGGAGCTGAGGCAGGAGGATTACACGTTCCGGGCTGGGGGGAGATGACTTTGTAGGTAAAGGTGCTTGGTGCCAAGTCTGATGACCTGGGTTTAATTCCTGAGATCCACTGATCTCCACTTGTGTGTAACCCCAATAAATAAGTGTAATTAAAATAATAACAATAATATAACAACAACAAACCCAAGTTCTAGGTCGGCCTGAACCACAGGGTAAGAACCTTGTGTCAGAAAGGCCCTCACTGGAGAGGCAGAGACAGAGGCAGACAAACCCCTGTTAGTTTGAGGACAAGAATACGTAGTGAGTTTCGGGATGGCCAGGGCTACAGAGCCAAGTCCAGGTACAGAGTCTAGCATCTCCATGAGTACACTGTGACATACAAGCCCCATGGTAATGATAATCACACTTTTTTTTTTTTTTTCTGAGACAGGGTTTCTCTGTGTAACAGCTCTGGCTGTCCTGGAACTCATTCTGTAGCCCAGGTTGGCCTCGAACTCACAGAGATCCGTCTGCCTCCTGAGTGCTGGGATTAAAGGCGTGCACCACCACCACCCGGCAATAATACACTTTTTAAAGCTCAGCAAAAACCCGGTGTGGTGGTGCATGTCTGCCTTCTCATGACTAGGAGTGAGATTGTATCAAATCCCTTAAAAAGGGGCCCTCTAGACAGCTGAGTGGATAAAGGCTCCTGCTTCCAAGCCTGATGATCTGATTGTGTCCCTGGGACCCACATGAAGGAAGAAGAGAACTGACTCCCTAAAGCTGCACACACACACACACACACACACACACACACACACACACACACACACACTCACATACACACACACATCAGGGCAGGGAGCAGGGAGGCAGGGCAGGAGGCACAAGAGGCTAAGAGGTCGAATCTTTACCACAAGGATGAGAGATGGAGAGAGAGAGAGAGAGAGAGAGAGAGAGAGAGAGAGAGACAGAGACAGAGACAGAGACAGAGACAGACAGAGAGAGACACAGAGAGAGAGACAGAGACAGAGACAGACAGAGAGAGAGACAGAGACAAAGACAAAGACAGACAGACAGACAGATTCTGAACTCTCAAAGCCAAACCCCAGTAAAAGCAGCACTTTCTCACCCCACCTCCAAGAGTGTCACTGAGGACCAAGTTCAAATGACTGCTTCTACAGGGAGCTTTCTTCTTCCTCCTCCTCCTCCTCCTCCTCCTCCTCCTCCTCCTCCTCCTCCTCATCTTCCACTTCTTCTTCCAAGACAGGGTTTCTCTATGTAACAGCACTGGCTGCCCTGGAACCGGCTTTGTAGACCAGGCTGGCCTCGAACTCACGGAGATTCACCTGCCTCTGCCTCTCAAGTGCTGGGATTAAAGGTATGCGCCACCACACCATGTTCAAAAGTTATTTTTATTCTTTGAGTGTTTTGTCTGCATGTAATGTATGTCTCATGAGCACTTGGTGCCTAGAGAGGCCAAAAGTGGGTTTGGATTTCCTGGAGTTGGAATTACAAAAAGTGAGCCACCCTGTGGGTGCTGGGAATTGAACCCTGGTCCTTTGGAAGAGCACCAGTGCTCTTAACTGCTGAGCCATCTCTCCAGCCCTCAGGAAGTGTTCTTATTCAAGCCACCAGCTATGGAGTCCTGGCCCTCAAGCCGGGGTTGCAGAGGTTGAGCAAGACCCTGATAGATACTAATGTGACCTGGGGCAAGGCAGAACTGTGGCCTTCAGGAAGCGTGCTGTGGTTATTTGACTGGGCAGGAGACACTAAACCATGAGAATCTGGGAGGCTTCGTGGACGCTGTGGGTTTAAGTTGGCCTTGAACAGGCAAGCTTTGCTGCAGAGACAATGTCACCAGCTGTCCATAAGCAGAGGAATGGGGACAGGCCCACACAGGGCCTCTGACTCTGCACTACACCCTGCCCCTTTCTCTTCACATTCCCAGAACATCCTGCAGAGCCCAGGGCCTCGTATTAATGAGCAAGCACATTCCAATCACATTGCTCCACTCTCTACCTCTCCACCTTTCCACCTCCAAAAAGCGGGCTCCTCAGACAGGGTGAGCGACACTTCAGCTTCTAGAAGGCACCGGAAGCAGTGATGTGGGCTCACACCTGCCATCCTAGCTCTCAGGAGGTGGAGGCAGGAGGTCCCAGAGCTTATGGCCAGCCTTGGCTACATAGTGAATTCAAGGTCAGTTTGGGCTACGCAAGACTCTGGTTCAAAAAAACAATACTCACTAGGGGATGGAGAGATGGCTCGGTGGTTAGGAGTGTGAGTGTGTACTGCTCTTGCAGAGGACCCACGTTTGGTTCCCAGCACCCATGTTGGGCTGCTTACAACCATCTGCAATCCCAGCTCCAGGGGATCCTACCTCATTTCTGGACGCCATGGCACCTGCATACACACACACACACACACACACACACACACACACACACACACACGCTTAAGATAAATCTTTAAGAAACTAAATTATATCAATTAGTTGATTGGTGGGTATGGCTGCACAACTCTCTATTAAAACCCTTTGAATTGCACATTTTGCGGGGAGTGGAACTGTACATTTTAGATGGGTGAATTGTGTGGTGTGTGAATTACATTTCAATAAACTGTTACCCAAAGATAGCCATATGTCTGATCCTAAACATCTCAAGAGTGCGGTGGTAGAACATTTGCCCAGCATGTGTGAGGCCCAGGCCCACCCTCAGCAACAACAAATAAATAATAATAATAATAATAATAATAATAATAATAATAATAATAATAAATCAGGGCTGTTAAAAGAAAAAAGGAAAGAGCAAGCATAGGACAGAAGGGCTTTGTTGGAATCAGATGCCCTCAGGGTGGCAGAGGGGGCTGTGAGGGGAGAGAGGGACAGACAGTGGCCGCACAGAGAACTCTTCCAGGGCAGCTGGCAGAGAAGGAAACAGAAGAAGAGGCTAGGAGCTCCTGGGCAGGGAAAGAGGAGCATTTGTTTGTGTTTAGACACAGCAGACGGGAGTGTGTTCTCTGAGAGAAAAGTCTGCAGAGAGAGAATTGAAAACTTCCAGGGAAGAGGGAGAAGGGGAGGCAGTGACACAGGAGGATCTTCTTCCATCACCTCCTGACGACTTTAGACAAAGGAAGGCCCCTGAGGATCTCGGAAGTGATTTATGGAACAGGCTCCACAAGCCAAGCTGAACATGCAGGTATCTACTGACGTCTCAGGAGGACCGTCAGGTCAACACTAACACTGTAACCTGCACTTGGCGATAGCAGGACTGAGGCACAGACAGGTGGGGAACGGGTCCAGAGTGACACCATAGTCAATACCGCTCTTAGACTCGGCAGAGGGGCTCAGAGCCACCGTCCGCACACCAGAAGGTTCTATATGTCGTAGCCACACCCAAAGAAATAAACTTGTTAGCCAGATGACAGTCCCTGACCGTAGTGAAGTGTCAGAAACCAGATTTACTCTTCTGGCTTCAAAACCAGGACTGCAGGTTGGGACGCAGCTCATCAGAGCTCTTGGCTGGCATTCACATAGCTCTGAGTTTGACCCTGAGCACCTGACAGACTAGATACCCATCATCCACAGATCTCGGGAGGTAGAGGACAGGGAGGTGGGAAGTTCAAGGTCACCCCCAGCTAATTCAAGGCCATCAAGGTGATAAGAGACGCCATCTTAATAAAAGGTGTAGTGGTAGTCCAGGGGGATGGCTTAGTCAGCAGAGTGCTTTCTGAGCAACCATGAAGACCTGAGTTTGATTCACCAGCATCCACTTAAAAACCAGACATGCTAGGCGGCATGGTGGTACCCGCCTTTAATTCCAGCACTTGGAGGGCAGAGGCAATTGGGTCTCTATGAGTCTGAGGTCAGCCTGGTCTACCGAGCAAGTTCCAAGGCAGCCAATGCTATGAAATAAAACCCTAGCTCCAAAAAAAAAAAAAAAAAAACAAAACAAAACAAAAACAAAACAAAACAAAGCAAACAGATAAAAACAGACATATATTAAGAAAAACTCCCAGAGGCTGTGGCAGCACACACACAAGGTGGGCACAGCTTCAAGCTAGACAGGGTCCCAGTGCTGAGGAGGGAAGAGGATACAGGCTCCCATCCCGAAGCTGTTTACCCTCTCTGAAAGGAAAAATTCATTTTCTCCAGTGGAGTCTCACTGATCTATCAACCAAGCCTCAGGGAAGGTGCCATGCCCATGAGTAATTGGCCAGCACAAAACAAACTTAATAGTATTTTTTAATACCTTTGTCCCATTTTTCTTTGTTTGAGCTTTTTTTTTTGTCTTATTTATTGCTTATTTTGATTTTTTTGTGTGTATGTGTTTCTTTTGTTGTCTGTTTTTGTTTGTCTGAGAGAGAGAGAATGAGAGAGAGACAGAGACAGAGAAAGAGAGAATGAGAAAGAATGAACATAAAGTTGGGTGAGGAGGGAGGTAAAGAGGATCTGGGAGGAACTAGGGTAGGGGAAAACATGTTCAAAATGTATTGTATGAAAAAAACAAACCAGACATGAACAGGCCAGGTGTGGTGGGGCACGCCTCTAATGCCAGGACCTGGGAGGCCGAGACAGGCAGATCTCTATGAATTCCAGGCCAGCCTGGTCTACATAGCAACTTCCAGGCCAGTCAAAACTACACACACACACACACACACACACACACACACACAGAGAGAGAGAGAGAGAGAGAGAGAGACCCTGTCTCAAAACAACAACAAACCAAACCCAGACACAGGGAGATGGACTTAGCTCAGCGGTGAAGAGCACCTCTCAATTCCCAGCACCCACATGGTGGCTCAAAACTGCCTGCAACTCCAGTTCCAGGGGATCCAACACTTTTCCGGCCTCATGAGACAGCGGGAACAGACACGGTGCACAGATTTATGTGTGGATAAAACTCCCCCATGCATAAGAAATAAAACAAGAAGAACCCAGTGTCTGATCCTCAGTACCACGTGTAGCACACGAAGGACAGACTCAAGTCTAGAGCTCACACAGAGCGCATGCTAGACCAGTGCCCGGAGCTCTCACAGAGCAATGCTAGACCAGTGCCCGGAGCTCACATAGAGTGCATGCTAGACCAGTGCCCAGAGCTCACACTAGACCAGTGCCTGGAGCTCACACAGAGTGCATGCTAGACCAGTGCCCAGAGCTCTCACAGAGCAATGCTAGACCAGTGCCCGGAGCTCACATAGAGTGCATGCTAGACCAGTGCCCAGAGCTCATACTAGACCAGTCCCCAGAGCTCACACAGAGTGCATGCTAGACCAGTGCCCAGTGCTCTCACAGAGCGCATGCTAGCCCAGTGCCTGTAGCTCACACAGAGCGCATGCTCAGACCTTATCCATATTGGATATTGCATGCAATCCTCACGGTCCTCAGAAGGGAGTCACCTTGGTGAAAGTCTAAATTAGCCTTAGACAGCTAGTCTGTATCTGTGCCAGGAAGTCCTAAAGGCAAACAGCCCAGGAGAACTTAATTCCATTGGAAGAGGCTCAGAAGTTGAAGCGTGAGTGTGAGGACCATTGTTCGGATCCCCAGAACTCACATACATGCCAGGTAGTTGTGGTAGGCCACCTGAATTCCAACCTTGGAAGGTGGAGACTGGAGATCCCAGAGCAAACTGGCTAGCAAGACTTGCCAAATCCGCAAGCTTTGGGTTTGATGGAGACCTGCCTCAATGAATAAGGTAGAAAGAACAATGGAGGATGGGTACCCACAACAACTGATGGCTTCACAAGGGCATAATTCACCTGTGAACTTTTGTGTGACACTATTCCTGTGGAGACGTGAACAAACTCACACCAGGTAGGGAGCAGTCAACAGATTGAAGTGAGGACACCACTAAAGTTCACTTGGGAAGGACTGAGTTTATGGGGCAGCTTACAGGAACACGGGTAGGGCAGACGCATCATCAATGCCGGCTGTAGTACGGGGTGACCTCCTGAGAGCAGGAAATTTGGAAGGCAACCGGCAACCATGGGTAACTTAACAGTCTAGGCAGCAGCTTTCCCGGGCAGCCCAAATGTGCTTTCGGGAAATGAAACAAAATGTCTTAAGTAGACTGTACACTGGGTTAGAGAAGGGGCCGAATTGATACTGTTAAAGAAAATCGAAGATAAAAATAACTAAAAGGGCGAAGAGAGCTGAAGAATAAACAGAACACCAGTGACATGAGGCTTGTAGAAATCAATCTAATGCACGATTGGAGGCCCAGAGTTAGCGAAGGGGAAAATTTATTTTATGTATGGGTTGGCGATATGGCTCAGCAGGGAAAGGAGTTGCTGCCAAGCCTGACCAGCTGAGTCGTCCAGGTGGAGGCCAGAGAAGGATGTTGGGTGCCTGCTCTATTGGGCCATCACTCCTTAGAGACAGGCCTCTCACTGGACCAGGAGCGAGGCCACCAGCCGCCGCAGTGACTCTTGTCTGCCCCACACAGTGCTCAGGTGACAGGAACACACAGAGCAATGCCCAACTTTTTTTTTTTAACTTCTTTATTGACTCTTTGGGAGTTTCACATCAGGCACCCCAATTCTGCTCACCTCCCAGGCCCCCCATATCCTCCCCTCATCCCTGCTGCGCCCACCACAGAAAGTAGGCAGGCAGCCAAACAAAGGCAAAACCGGCCCCCCCCCAACCAAACAAAACCAACAACAACAGAGAAGAATCTCTTTGCTTCTCCTTTCCCGCCC
Organism: Peromyscus nudipes; assembly: GCA_902168325.1. Taxonomy (NCBI): domain Eukaryota; kingdom Metazoa; phylum Chordata; class Mammalia; order Rodentia; family Cricetidae; genus Peromyscus; species Peromyscus nudipes. The sequence goes on from CABHPH010158571.1 coordinate 9,485, forward strand.
CTCCATCACCTCTGCATTGGTCCTGGTGGCACTGGAAACCTCGGTGTGTCACATGGTAGACCCTTTTGTCCCATTGGCTTTACAGGCAAATGTTCATTGCGGTGAGTCACTGATCTGGTTCAAGGCCTCTGGTTTTTCGTACACCATCCTCCCTGGATCCTCACCAGAACTTCTCTGGGATATCCTGTTGTTGCCTGGAGTCTTAGAGATCTTGGGGGTATCTCTCCACAGGACCAGTTCCTTCACTGCCTCCAGCAGGCTCTAGATGGGGTGGATGTTAGGGTGGGCCAACCCAAGGCCCGGCTGTGAGCCTGGATGGTAGCCAAGCTGGTCAGTCTGGGCCACTGGGGCCACCCACCCCAAGTGAGGGGGGTCAGCTCCCCTACATGCCTGCCCTCAGGGTCAGTTCACCCTTGCCTGTGGTGAGGGGTGGGGGCCATCTCTCCCGAATGCAGGGACCAGCTCTCTTGCTGCAGTGTCCAGCGAGAGGCAAGGCCAGCTTTCCCAGGGCCAGTGAAGGGTGGGGACAGCTCAGCACAGCCCTCTGATTTCATCTCCCATGGTTCCTAAGGTCTCCTGAGGTGACACAGGCCACAGACATCCACACAGACCCCAGCTGCAGCTGGACCATGGATCCAGACATGGCTGGCAGCAGCAGCTTGGGCCCGGTCCTGGCTCTGGGTGGAAGGAATGGCCACTCAGGTGGGAATGGTTCTGGCAGCCATGTGGTCACTGGACACCACCAAGGCCTTAGGTTGTGGCTCCAATCCTGGGCCTCTGTGTGACCTTTGGTGGCAATGCAGGACCCGAACTTCAGCCCAGACCCTAGCTGTGGTAGGACCATGGACCTGGACACGGTCCTTGGCAGTAGCTGGGTCTGGATGTCACCACTGTCCCTATGGCAGTATGGCCCTGAGACACCAACATGGCCCTCGATCTCGGGTGTCTGTACAGCCTTTGATGGTAACAGGAGCCTCGGACGTCAGTACAGACCCTGACTGCAGTAAGGTCACAGACCCTGACACGGTCCTAAGCTGCAGCTCTGGTCCCAACGTCACCAAGACATTGAGTAGCAGTGCAGGCCACTCAGCTCTGCATGCATCCTGGCCCTCGGACACCAACCTGGACTCAGGTGGCTGATCTGGCCCTGGGCACCCTCATGGCACTAGGTGGCAACCGGAGCCACATACATCTATCCGGACCCTGGCTGCTATAGGGCCACGGATCCAGACATGGCCTCTGGCAGCAGCCTGGGCCTGGATGACACCATGGCCCCGGGTGGTAGCACAGGCCACCCATAACTGTATGGCCCCTGCTGTGGCATGGCCCCCAGACTCCAACCAAGCTGCAGGCTCCAGCCCAGATCCTGGGCCTCTGTGTGGACCCTAGTGGCAACCTGGGCCACAGACTTCAACACAGATCCCAGCTGCAGCTGGACCACGGACCCAGACATGACCCCAGGCAGCAGTTTGGCATGGTCAACATCCTAGCTCCAAGTGGTAGCCCCGGCCACTCAGATCAGGATGGCTCTGGCAGCAGCATGGCCCCTGGACACCAACAAGGCCACAGGTTGTGGCCCAGACCCCAGGCTTCATGTGTCCTTTGGTGGCATCATGGGACATGAGCATCAACTTAGACTTTGGCTGTGGAAGGACCACGGACCCAGACATGGTCCTTGGCAGCACCCTAGGCCCGGCTGTCACCATGGCCCCAGGTGGGGGCAAAGGCCACCCAGATCAGTGTGGCCCCTGGACCCAAACACACCCCCAGGAGGCGGCCCAGCCCACTGGAATCAGCATGGCACTCAACGACAACAGGAACCACGGACATCAACACAGACCCTGGCTACTACAGAACCAGGGACCCAGACACAGTCCTTGACAGCAGCCTGGCCTGGACATCACCGTGGGCCTGGGTGGCAAGTAGACCTCCCGCCTCAGTCTACTCACCTCCTTCACCATGGACCCGGGTGGCAAGCAGGCCTCCAACATCCACCTGTTCCTTACTGTCTTCATTTCTTCTGCTCTGCATCTTTCCACAGCGCATGAACCATTCCGCTTCTCTGTCTCTCCCATTTTTCCACCACGTATTTCCTTATCATAATAAGATCCACACACCCGGCTCTGGGCGGGTCCATGGCTGTCTTCCTGCCAACCAGCGCCTTGAGGACCTACCATGTCCAACTTTTTAATGTGAGTTCTGGGATTCAAATGCAGGTTCTCAGGCATGTATAGGAAATGCTCTTACCCTCTGAGGAATCTTTTCTGCCTTTAAAATTTTATTTACTAACTCATTCATTAATCTACTCACTCACCACTTTTTCATGCTAGGAATTGAATCCAGGGCCTTAGACATGTTACACAGATGCTCTACGGATGACTTCCCTCTCTCTCTCTCCCTCCCTCCCTCCCTCCCCACCCCTCTCATGTGTTACTGGGAACTGAACTCAGGGCCTTACTATGCTAGGCAAATTCTCTACCACTGAACTACATCCTCAGGCCACTTTTATTTTCAGACAGGGTTCACTGAGTTGCCCAGGCGTCCTTAAACTCATTCTGTAGCTCAGGCTGGCCTCAAACCTGTGATCCTCCTGCCTCAGCCTCCCTACTAACTAACATGATACCCAGATTACATTTTATTTTAGTATTTCATTTCATTGCTACCAATACAATTATTGCATGAAAATCTTGATTATAAAACTCTAACTGGGGCCAGAGAGATGGCTCAGTGGTTAAGAACACGTACTGCTCTTGCAGAGGACCCAGGTTCAGTTCCTACCACACTGGACAGCTAACAACCGCCTCTAAACCCAGTTTCAGAGGATGCAACCCCCTCTTCTGGCCTCTGGGAACCCTGCACTCATGTGCACATAAACACATGTACACAAATAAAAATAAATTTTTTTGAAAAAGAAAACTGTGACTGGTGATTTTACTAAACTTTGAGCATAAAGAAGAGGTTTTTAGAATACACATTCAACAGTGCATGAATTATTGGTTTTTAGTTCATTGTTAAACCAAACATTGCTGCCAGCCCTTTAACAATCTCCCAGATATGTAATATTACCTAAATTTAGTGATTTGTATATTTTGTATATTTTGTTCTTTCATCATTTAAAAAACAGATGTATGCATGGTGGTGCATGCCTTTAATCTCAGAGGCAGGCAGATCTCTGTAAATTCAAGGCCGGCCTGGTCTACTGAGAAAGTTCCAGGACAGCCAGGACTACATAGAGAAACCCTGTCTTGAAAACCAAAACCTAAACAACAACAAAAAGACTATATATGTATATATACATACATATATATATATACACACATACACACATATGCACACATACACACACATACACACACATACACACACATACATATATACATATATACACACATACACACGTATGCATACTTTTAAAATAAAATTTTCATTTAACCATGGAAAGGCCATCTATAGTTGTCTTTCACATTTAAAAACCACTTAAGTTTTGATTTAAGTGAGAGAAAAGACCAGCGTCAAGCATCCTGACTCTTCAGCATAAAGAAGCTGTATTGGAAGGAAGATGTGGTGGTGCTCACCTTTAATCCCAGCACTTGGGAGGCAGAGGACGGAGATCAGAAGTTCAAGGTCATCCTCAGCTCCAGGGGTTTTGTGTTAGCTACAGGAGAACATACACAAAACAAACAAACAAATAGTAAATAGGCATGATGCTGCACACCTTTGATTCCAGCACTTTGAAGGCAAAGGCAGGAAGATCTCTGTGAGTTCAAGGCCGGCCTGATCTAAGCAGAGAATTCTAGGCTAGCCAGGGCTATATAGTGAGACCTTGTCTCAAAAATAAAAACCAAAACAAAACAAACAACTTTTTTGTTTCTGTCTTTCTGTGTTAATAGTTGTTAATATTCTGATCCACCCCTTGAAATCCTGCCCCTTGGTGCCGCCCTGCGTGCAAAAGGAAAATCTCCATCCCTTCTTCTCTCTCTTCTGCTTTCTCCCACGAGGTGCATACCCCTTGCACCCCCTCTCTTTCCCTCTTACTCTCTCCTCTCTCTCCTCTTTCCCACCAAATCAAACTCTTCACTGAGCGCTGTCTGTATGGCATCTCTGTCTCTCATCTGCCATGGGGCACCTTGACTCTACCCGCCAGGACCTCCCTCATACAATATAACAATAGTGACTTATAGACCAGCCTAGACTAAAATATAAGACTGTCTACACACACACACACACACACAGAGAGAGAGAGAGAGAGAGAGAGACAGACAGACAGACAGACAGACAGACAGAGAGAGAGACAGAGACAGAGATTAATAATGTTTTTCTCAAGTCAGGTGTGATGGCTTATATTCTGGGCTACATAGCAAGTATTAGACCAGCCAAGGATTATGGTAAGACCTGTTTTCAAAAAAATAAAAATAAAATTGAATAAATATTTTTCTCATCTTTTAGAAGAAGATTGACGGCTGAAGGTCACATTCACCTACAACTTGCTGATAGACAGACCCGCCGTTGTCTGACGGGTGCCTGCTCTGCCCTGCTGGGAGTAGAGCCGAGGATGGGGCTGGCCTTGACTTCTCCAGTTTCTAAATGACCTGCAGGAACAACCACTCAGTGCTTGCAGAGTTCTTCACGGCAGACACAGCCAGCCTGCTGGTGTCTAGCACCCGTCCTCAGAGGATGCACTTCTCCTACTAGCTGAGACTGTATGTCACAGAATGGATTGTGATAGCTTTTATGATGATGTAGATTTCTGAGGACTCCTTTGCCGGTGTGCTCTGGGGTGTGACTGTGACAGTTGGCGGTCTTAGGACCCAGCTACTTCTCTCGACACCGCCTGGGAAAAGAGGATGGGGGAGGGGTTAGGAAGAACAGAACGTGGAGAACTTTCTGGAAGAGGCCTATAAAGATGCTGCAGAACCTCTGTGGAGAACAGAATGAAATGCTGTAGAGGAACTGTTGTTCAACAGGCTGGGGAGTGAAGACAGATTGATGATGGTAGACGTGCTAGGGGCCTTGATGTTTTTCTTCTGGGGACAACAGACTCATTGAAAGGAATGTCAGCAGGAGAAGCTTGCAGCTGGGATGTGGGTTGGTGGTTCTGAGCTGTCTTTTGCAATGGCTTCTTTACTCAGCTCCTTGTCAGCCTGGGAATAGAAACCAGTGCCACTTGGCAGTCCTAAAAATAAACACAGCCCGGACAAAGACAGAGACCTGGATGGTGAGAGCCAGAGAGTGGGTAGGATGGCAGAAACCTTGACTGGCCACACAAAGCCAAGATGCCTATGCATCCAAAAATTTTTGATCTGATGGAATCAAAAGGATTCAAGGCTTAGGTGTATAGCTCAAATGGTAGAATACTTACCTAGCATTCCTGAGGCCTTGGGTTCAATACCAGTACTACATAAAACCAAATGTGGTTCACTCCTTTTACCCCAGCATTGGGTGGTACATGATAAAGGATCAGAACTTTGAGTGTGTGCCAGCCTGGGATGCAGCCCATCCTGTAAAAAAAAAAAAAAAAAAAAAAAATCAAATTTGAAGTTACTTTTCATTGTGTCCAAGGTCCCTCAAATAATCCCTAATGTCTTCGTGGCATGCTCCCATGGCCTGATTTCCTACCAGAGACATTAAACCCTTAAATCAAGAGAGGCTTCTGCACTCTGCCGTTCGCCAACTCTAACCTCAAGGTTACCCCTGACAGTCTCTCATCCGAGTCCCATGTCCCTTTTAGATGTCAGTTAAGGTCTCACTCTGAAAGACAGAGATGATGAAATTCCACAAGCGACACTGGGCCATCGCCAGCCCAGGCTTGGGTCGTTTATCCTGCTACAGCCC
>CABHPH010158572.1:0-14085 GCA_902168325.1 Peromyscus nudipes
CCTCAGCATCCCCCCTCAGCATTCCCCCTCAGCATCCCACCTCAGCAGAACTGAGTTTATGAAGAGGCTTTTTTAACTAGAATTTTTGTATTTGCTGTTAATATGTGGCTTTCTAAAGGTCAGAAAATAATGCTCAACAAAATAAAACACCAACACATAAGTCAAAGTTTACATCAACTTCTCTGATGTGCTTGTCATACTGTTATGGGTCTGGGGTCCTTCAGAGATTCCCAGTCTGACAATTAAGTTTTTTAATTTTTAAACAAAGAAGAGGCTTTATTCAGATACTGATGCTGGATACTCATGGTGTAGGACTGCACCCAAGATGCTTTCAAGATGCAGTACCAACTTACATTAGTCAGAGGTTTATAAAGGCTAAAATCACAAGGCTATGTACTTCTTGCCTTCATACAATCAGAGGCAAACACACATCATGATGTACTTCCTGTCTACATGTAATCAGGCGTACATTCCGCCTACATGCAGTCAAGCACACATCCTGCCTACAAGCAGTCAGGGGCAAGCAAACTTGTTTACAGAAGCAAAAACACATGGTTTGTACAAGATCAGACAATAACAAGAACAGCCCACCAGCATTCTGGGAAGTTATCTATCCTTGGGCAAGTGGAACAAGGTTAGACATTTTTGTTTTATAGTTCTCTTAAGCACAGTAATTTCAGTAATTTTAAACTTTTAGTCATAATGTTCACCATCACAGTATGAGTCACACCAGATAGATCTGTGATACATTTATTTCAGTTTCTTGAATTGACACTCAAAGGAGAAACTTTTTGAGGTTTTAATTAATAATGGAAAATTCACTAGTTCATGGCCTCCTGTTCCTAATTGTCCCTATGATAATTAGGCCATTTAAAAAAAAGATCCTCTCAAGATGCAAATGAAAGTAGAAACAGGGGTTTATACAAACTTTAATTAGGCATATGGAAAAACACGTCAGCATTTTAAGAGCAGAAACTTAAGAAACAAACACAAACTTCTCCTCCTTATTCACATTGACCTGCTAGGCAATGTCAAGGAAAAGTCAAAACACAAACCACTAGAAAATTGGTACAACCTAAAACATCAAGTCAGTGACTGCTAACAAAACCCATGCTTCAAGTGAAATTATGCTACAGTCATAGTAATAATTACTCATTTTCATTATAATGCAAGCTGAATTTCTGCAGACCTCACCACCCTGTGGATGCAAGTGAGGTCACCTTGTTAGTCATTAATCAAATGACACAGCTCATTAACCCCACCTATGCAGCAGGGTCCTCTGATCATTCTTCAGTTATTTCTCTTGTTCTGGTAATGCTCAATAGCAAGTATTTCCTTGCTACATCTCTCTTCTATTTCACTTTGAGTGGCTGGAACCTCCAGCAGGCTGAAGTCTCTTCAATGGTCTTTGCTGTTGCCATCCTAGGTGCTGACAGCTGCCTTCACTGTCCTGTTTTCATGTCAGAAACGCTGAGCCAGCCCTATGACCAATCAATGTCTCTTTATGTAATGATGAAGTGGAGGGAGAAGAGTGACTCTCACCTCATGGATTGTTCTCTGTCCACTGGGTTTGCTGTGACAAATTTCTACAGGACTCTGTTGGAGGAAGGTTCAGGTAGCACACTGTGTTCAGAGCTGATGGTTTGTTTTTTAAGTCATGTTTTCATACTCATGGTCCCCATATGTTCTGCATTTTTTAAAAAATTATGTTTCTCTCATTTATTACATCCTGGCCACAGTTCGCCCTCCCTCTGCTTCTCCTAGTCTTTCCCTCACTTCCCCTCTTCCTCAGATCCACCCCCCCTCCTTTTTCCCTTAAGAGAAGACCAGACCTCCTAGGGTAACTAGCTGAAAACAGCATTACAAGTTACAATAAAACTAGACATATACCCTCATATAAAGCCTGGATAAGGCCACCCAGCAGGAGGAAAAGGGTCTCAAGAGCAGGCAAAAGAACCAAAGACAACCCCCACCCCCACTGTTAGGAGTCCTGAAAGAACACCAAACTACACAACTATAACATATATGCCAATCTAGATCAGACTCATACAGGCTCCACGATTGTCGCTCAAGTCCACTGTGCCTCTTTTTCTCGCAAGAAAACCTGCTGAACATTTGGGATGTTCATGGACTCTAACATCCTTCATATTGTTATTAAAACATTGAAAGTAGGTAATTGTTATTACTTCCACTTTTTCAGATATGGAAGTTGAGATGAAGACAGGTTAAGTGATGTGCCTAAGGCTGTAGAGTGAACCTGTGGGACTCAAGCTGTTTTTGGGGGGAAATCGGGATCTTTAAATTGAATAAAAATTGAAGAGCCCATCAGAGTAGTGATGATTAGAGTAGCTACCGTCATTATATTTACATTGCAAGATGGTGCAAAGTTATCTCCATCTTGTATTCTTGCTGAGGCTGTTTCTAGGTTTAACTGGAATCTGATCTCAATGGAGAATCTCATGGGAAACTATCCAACTCTATTCCTGGGACCAAAGATCAGGATGTCCTAGCTAAATTTAGCCTTTGTTAAAACTGCTTGTTTGTAAGGAACCTCCTCCAGTTGACCACTTATCTTAGCTTCTGTTAAAACCACTTGCTTCCAACTGCTTACTCTGTGAAGCTCCGCCCAACACACACACACACACACACACACACACACACACACACACACACACACATCCCACAGCTGCTGAGCAAGATGCCTGGATGAGGTGTCTGCCCTTAAAAATTCCATGTTATGGACACTGGAGACCACACCTACATCCCTGAACACTTGGATGTGGTTCCAGTTGCCTGGAATAAAGAATTTTCAAAAGGCTCTGGTGGGCTACCTATAACAATTCTATAATAAGAAGTTTTGTCAACTTTACACAATGTAGAATAACATAGAAGGGAGTTTCATCAGGAACTGTCTAGATTAGGTTAGCCTTTTGGCATGTGTGTGTGTGTGTGTGTGTGTGTGTGTGTTGGGCGGAGTGTCTTAATTGGGTGATTTGAGAAGAGCCAGCTTAGGAAAAAGTGGAACCAACTCATGAGCTAGGCCCTGGACTGTGTCAGTGAAGAGCTAGCTGAGCACAACAAGCACTCATGCATTCATTTTCTCTCTTTCCTTGACTGTAGATGTAAGTGGTTGCTTCAGGTTCCTGTTGTCTTGACTTTCTTATTATAATGGGTTGCTTATTTCTGAGCTAAAATAAACTCTACCCTAAATTGCTTTTGTTAAGGTGTGCTGTCACAGCAACTAGAAAGGAAATGAAGACACATTCCTTCAGAGATACTGTTTTTTAAACTATAATATGTTTTCACTGACTTGTTAGTCTATAGCAATTTTCCCAAAGTCGTTTAACTAGAAAAAAAAAAGACACACCTCAAGTTGGTCTGACTCTGAAGCTCTTTGTTAGGTGCAAAACCCCCACAGGAAGCTGTTTTGCTGCCTTTGTGTGTTCTTGGGATGGAATTTTGTCTTCTATAAGTGTTTAAATTTCTTAGTTCAACTTTCATGTGGTGTGTGTGTGTGTGTGTGTGTGTGTGTGTGTGTATGTGTGTGCATGCATATGTGTCGTCATGTGCATATATGGAGGCCCGAGATCAATTTTAAGTGACTTCCTCAATCATTCTCCACCTAATTAGTTAAGTAAGTAATTAATTTTTGAGACAGGGTTTCTCTGTATAGTCTTGGCTGTCCTGGAAGTCATTCTGTACATTCTGTAGACCAAGTTGGCCTTGAAATCAGAGATTCACCTGCCTCCCAAGTGCTGGGATTGCATGTGCCACCACCACCCAGTTTCCTCACTTATTTTTAAGATACCACATCTCACTGTACTTGGGGCTCACTAATTCAGCTAGGTTGGCTTGTCAGTGAACTCCAGGGAGCCTCCTATCTCTGCTAAGATTACAAGGACATTGGTTGTCATATGGGTTCTGAGGATTGTACTCAAGTCCTCATGTTTGAAACATCCTCTCAACTGAACCATCTCCCAAAATTTGCTACCACCACCTAATCACGAATTTTAATATAGCAACCTACTGCTGTTTTTTTTTTAGATGAATCATTCAAGTTTCAAAGTTCAGTTACTTTGTTGGTTGTTCTTTATTCTTTTCATTCTTGTCCATCTGCTCTGCTCTGCTCTTCTCTTCTCTTCTCTTCTCTTCTCTTCTCTTCTCTTCCCTCTTCTCTTCTCTTCTCTTCTCTTTTCATTTCCTTCCTTCTTTCCTTCCTTCCTTCCTTCCTTCCTTCCTTCCTTCCTTCCTTCCTTCCTTCCTTCTTTCCTTCCTTCCTTTCTCTTCCTTTTCTGTACTAGGGATTGTACCAAGGACCTCATGCACACCAGAAAAGCACTCTACCACTGAACTACACCCCCAGAAACATTAGTTTTCTGAGTCTTTGAAGTGAGAGAAATAATAACAGACCTCATCTCACAGGTGGTTTGTGAGAATCAAGTAAGATCATTCTTTTAAAAGGCATAGAGGCACAATTCCCAATACACCTACTTTTGAGGATGAGTTAGTTGCTGCTGCTGCTGCTGTTAACAAAATTAGATTTTACTTGTGAGGCAGAAAGGTGGCACAGCTCCTAATACCCTCCAAAAAAAGTATCCTGTAAATGGTTAGTGAAATTTCAAAAATTTGAAGCTAAACAAATAGCCATCTTAAAAAGCAGCTTCTGTACAAATAAAACAATGAGAATAATGTGAGCCCCCGCCTAAAGTTAGGGCAGGACAGCAGGTCTGTAACCTAGCCTGCAGCAAAGAAATTGAAAAAATACTTTAACAGACTGTAATGCTGCAGAAGAGGAGGTCAGGAGCTGAAAGGAAGACTTTGCAGATGAGATTTTAGCTAAATGAAAGGAGGCAACACAACTCCTGCGATCTCCAAAGGGAAATTTTAGCAACTCTAGCCTTTTTGATATTTGAATCAGCTTGGAGAAGTTCCTTAACTACTATGAAAACCAAGTAAAAACAAAGAAGAATTTTACCTTTCCCTTTTTGCTTTTCCTCTTTGATCCTCTTTATTTACCTGTATAAATAAGGTTGGCAAAGACCTCTGCATCCATGAAACCATAAACATCAAAAGCAAGGATCCTACAAGAGTACATAGTACTGTGTAGTGATCATTAAATTAGAAAAATAAATCTGCAGCTATAATTATGATCCCATTACAACTTAAAGTCTTACTGAATTTCATTCGAGTTGCTCAGAGTTCTGTCCACTCAGATGCTTGACTTCAGTCTGGCTCTCATCTGCTTCCCATCACGATCTTTTTTCCTTTACTGACAGTGTGCCAATGTTTGCCAACCCAGGACTCATCTATCTTTCAAGACTCACTTCAGGTAACCTTCTCTGGTTGCTCTAGTCACTGTAGACTGTGGAGGAAGACTTGGGACAAACTTTAGTTTTACCACTTATGAATGACCTCACTTGACCTCTCAGTCTATTTTCTCATCTTGGAATCATAATGATTTGTAGAATTTTGTCATTATTAAACAAGATGATAGCAACTATTTTGTTATAGGTTTCTTATTGATTTAAGATCTTATTTCATCATGGATATATGTGAAGACTTAGGCTTCCAGGTCTGGCCAAGATGAACAAAGTTTCAGAATTAGTGTCCAAACATTATACAACTTCTTAAACTGTATGAAGAAGTATTTTAGTCTTTTTAAAATCATGTGACACAGGATGATACTCCTGACATGGAGACTAGAGGGGTGCACTCCATTCACTGAGGTTTTTCCATGGGGTACAAGTGAAGTCTTCATTGTAGGGTACATGGAAAGCAGTGCTCTTATAAGCTATGAAACATGGAGAGCATATCTTGGAATTAAGATTGTGTAGTAGTAGGGTAGAGAAGATAAATGTTCTAGGAAAAGAACTCCAGAACTTGGTATCGAGGCTGCATCAGGGTTTGGTTGGACACTGAAAATTATACAAATGAGGACAATTTCTCTAAAGCAGGGTTGGACAGAGAGTGACTTCTGAAGTGTTTAATACTGAGGTTTTGAGGATTTCCTAAGCCTAGAAATCCTCACATCTAATTAGAGAGAAGTCAGAGTGTTCACCCAAGGCTTCAGAAAGGCCACACTTTAGAAATAGTAAGAACCATTATGGAGTTACCTTAGAAAGTCAAAAATGAAAACTTGTTTTAAATTATAGCACAAAGGTTGGAAAAGGAAGGAGATATATACTGAGTGGCCTATGGGACAGTAAGAAGTAGTGAGGATTAGGTTATAGAAATAGAAGTAACATCAGAAATCAAACAAATTATATGTAAAAACTGTTAGAAATCTAAGCCATTCAACAAATGGTAGAGAGACCAAAACATACAAAAAGGACAGATCATGACAACTCATGATGATGAACACACCTTGATAGTTCACAGTCACATTGATGAAACCATATCTTATCATTTCACAATCACAGTTATAAGGACTATACCTTGAGAACTCACAATCACAATTATGATAACTTCATCTTGATGTTTCACAATCACATTGGTGAAGTCCACACCTTGACAGTTCACACTCACATTGTTAAGATCACCCTGATAGTTCAGTGTCACTTGAAGACTGCACCTTGACGGTAAACAGTCACACTGACTAGACTAAACCATGACAACTCAGTCATATTGATGATGACCACCTTAGAAAACTCACTATCATATTGTTGATGATTACACTTTGACAGTTTATAGTCACATTGATGAAACCACAAACTGACAATTATAGTCCAATTGATTATAACTACACCTTGACATTTCACAATCACATCAATTATGCCTACACTTTGACAACTCACAGTCACATCAATTATGACCATTCCTTGACAGTTCACATTCACATTAATTAGACCAAACCCTGGTAGTTCCTAGTCATATTGATAATGGCTATACCTTGACAAATTATAGTCACACTGTCAAAGGCCACACCCTGACAACTCACAGTCATATTGTTGATGATTATATAATAACAGTTCATAGTCACATTGATGAAAACCACACACTGACAAACTACAATCACATTGATTATGATTATATTTTGATAGTTCAGTCACATTGATGAAGATCATACCTTGACAGTTCATAGTCACTTTGAGGAAGATCTAATATAAAGAGAAAATCCTAAGAGCAGATATGGAAAATAGATTAGTTTCTGAAGATCAAAGATGAAAATCAACACAGAACTTTCAACAAAAATAAAGTAAGCTGGAGATAGTGAATCAAAGTCTCTAAGGAGTTCCATCAACTTAGAATTGATTTGTAATAATACGTTTTTTAAAAATAAAGGTGTAATAAAGATATTATCAGAAAAACAAGTGCTGACACTGTTTGCCATAAAAAGTTTGTGCTATAAACACTGTAGAAGATATTTCACAGTATTTTGAGTAATAATAACAAAGAAACTTGGATCCTACAGAGGAATGAAGATCACACAAAAAATCTAGAAAATAAATACATTACTCGTCATTTTAAACTGCTTTAAATTACAACTATTATTTAAAACAAACAAGCAAACCAAGTGTGATGCAATGGTCACAACACTGGCAGGAACAAGGCAGACAATGAAACCTAGGGTGTGACGTCAGAAGCCATCCTGCTTCTTACAATGCTTGTGAAGAATTGTTATAACAATGCAGAAGTCAGCCATACATGCTAGAATCCATACAGACAGTGCTGAAATCATAAATAAATTAGAAAAAAATAAAAGGACCCACAAAATATCCAATAAATCTGAGGAAAGGAAGGGACAAAATAAAGCAAAAATGAAAATGGCACATGCCTGAGATGAATAGCCATAAAAAACTGAAGACCAATAGTTTGTAGTAAACCTGATGGAACTGAATGGTGTAATTAGATGGAAAGTTTGTCAGACTGGCTATAAAAGCATGACTCAACCGCATGTATTACAAAGAATTAAATAGGTCAAAGGTAACATAACATAACATGGAAAGCATAATTCCAAAAAGCAAAAGTGACTATGTTGATATTTAAAGATTATTAATTAAGTATGTTAATTTAAAAGAAATTCCTATTCAAGTCATATAATCTTAAACAGAATATTCAAAAGATAAAGGCAATGGGTTGTGAAGTGCAGTTTAAAAGTTCTTTGCCACAGTGGAATACATTTAGAAATCAATAACAAATCAACACCTAAAACTTTTGTAAACATTTCTAAGTTAAAGAACACATCATATAATCAACCTACTTATCAAAGTCAAAATGAAAACGGATAAATTAAATTATAATCAATTCACAAAAATTCAAAATTGTGATTAGAAAATGGCAATATCATATAGTTAATGCTCTAAACACTTGCTTTAGGAAGCTAAAAATTAAATGAAAAATTAAAAAATAGAAACAGTAAAGATAAAAGAAAAAAATCAAGTTGTAAACAGACAAATGAGTGGCATGGAACAATTGTTTCTTCTAGAGGCTCAGAAAAATGCTTAGCTGCTAGCTGGACCACTGAAGAGACACAGATAGAGAAAACAAATTGAGAACATCCAGAAGGATACAGGAGAAGAATCCACACATCCAATTGAAGGGTAATGCCAGAATATTATGATGACTTAGATAAAATTGAAAAAGACTTTAGAGTATGTCAGTTGTCACTCTGGAACAACAAAAGTTAGAAAACCTGACGAGATCTATAGACATGGAAGAGACAACACCCATGTTTAAAATCACTCCCATGAAGACATCCCATATCTAGACTAACACATAAAAGTATGTTTACATTTCATCCACAAACATGTAGAATATTATTTTTAGTCATATCACTTAAACTTACACCCAAACCACAAAATACTTAAGAAATGACATGCAGGGTCTAAAGACATGCCTCACTGGTTCAGTGCACTTCCTGCTCTTCCGGGAGACTCAGTTTTAATTCTCAGCACTGGCAGCTCACAACTGCCTATAAGTCCAACTTCTCTGGTCCCCGTAGTCACCTGTACTCACATGCACATACCCCCCTCTCACACACACACACACACACACACACACACACGCATAATTAAAAAATAAAAGTAAAATTTAAAATATCATACAAAACTTAGATACTTAAACTGACAAGATATTACTGAAGAAAATGAAGAATTTCATATAAAGCCAACTAGGGAGATATAGAGTAGCCATTAACTAGAAGACTTTGCAGTTAATCTGTAAATTATCAAAGTGCTCTGCAAATTCAAATGATTACCATAAAAGGTCTAGCTTCCCTCTATTTCTGTTTTTAATGGGAAACTGATAATCTAGTATAAAAATTTATATAGAAGTTAAGCATGAAAATATTTATAAAGAATAACATTGACTCATTTATCTAATTTCATCCTAAAGCTAGGTAAAGACAACCAAAAAGCAAGGATAATTCTTTCTAACATCTTCATTCATAAAGCCTCATAATTTAGAAATGAATCACATATCCATCAATAGCATGGCTAAATAAATAGTGGTGTATCTACAATTAAAATGAACTACTGCTGTGAGCAACGCCATGAAAGAATGTCAAAGACAGTACTAAGGAAAACAAAAGACAAAACAATACAAAGTGATTCTGTTCATGTGTTATTCTAAGAAAATGTAGAATGCTAAGGTCATAGCAGGGTTGCTTTGGGTGTGAATGAGGGTAAGGATAGGCTGATAGGCTGTACTAGTGGTTGAAGCTTTATTTAAATTTTGCTGGAAATGCTGCATACATGCAAGTCTGTGAATATAGCTCACCAAAAGTATCCATTTTAAATTTGAATAAATGCCCACCACAATATACTTTGATATGTTTTTAAAATAAATCTTGATTTTTCTTTTTAAGGACATGGATTTTAAAAATAGATAAGCCATCACTTAGTTGTTTTCTAGGTATTCAAGGCACATGTAAAACCATATGTCTGTCTTTTAACAAATTTGGGCTCTGAGCGCATAGCTACAAAATAAACATTTGCTGATGGACAAGGAATTTAAAACTGTTAATGTATGTGCCGGAGAGTTGTATCAGCAGTTAAGAACACTGGCTGCTCTTCCAGAGGACCCAGGCTCAGTTACCAGCACACATATTAGGCTTAAAACTAACTGTAATTCCAGCCCTAGGGAATCTGACACCTCCTTCAGGCCTCCAAGGACACCAGGCACACATGTGGTGCACAAACATATATGCAGGCAAAAACCCCATACAAATAAAAATAAAATAATAAAAGCAAGCAAATGAATAAATGAAATGACATTTAGAGAAATTAAAGTGGAAAAGGAAAGGTTAGTCTTCCTTAGGTGGTGAGAAAAATCCAACAGAAATGTGGAACAACAGCCATGGGAGGAAAAGAAGGCCAACAACCTGGCTTCCAAGAACTCCTGTGTGGAGAGGGAGCAGTGGCATTGAAAACTCAGAGAACAAAAGTTGGGAGGAAGTCACAGGTACAGGCAATTTAACACCTGACCTCTCATTAAAGAGAATAGCTGTGAATGCTGCCCTACTAAAAGCTTCTTGAATGATGCCTAACGACATTCTTCTATAGTCATAGATTGGTGCCTAGTCCAATAATCATCAGAGAGTCTTTCTCTATGAACTGGAAGAAACAGATGCAGGTTCCCAGAGTCAAACATTAGGCCGAGCTTGGGAAATCCTGATGAAGGATTGTAGGAGCCATAGGGGTCAATGACATCACAAGAAAACCCACAGAATCAACTATCCTGGGCTCATAGGAACTCACAGAGTCTGAACCTACGGTCAGGGAGCCTGCATGGGCTTGACCTAGGCCTTTTACATATAAGTGACAATTGTGTGGCTTGGTCTTTTGTGTGACTCCTAACAGTGGGAGCAGGGGCTGTCTCTGACTCTTTTCCTGGCTTTGGGGATCATATTCCTCACACTGGGTTGCCCTTCTCAACCTTAATACAAGGCAAGGTGCTTAGTCTTACTGCAACTTGATATGCCATGTTGTGATGCTATCCATGACCTGCTCTTTCCTGAATGGAAATGTAGGAGGAGTGGTGGTGGGAGGGGCTGGCAGAGGGGCAGAAGGGAGGTATGAGGAGGGAGTGGAAGGAAATGAGGGAGGGAAAACTGCAGTCGGGATGTAAAATACATTTAAAAAAATTGAAATTTGTGTGTGTTGTCGAGTCTTTGCTGCTGAGGATCACAAGCTTCTTCTCACCAGGCAGCTTCCTAGATGAGCCTTGCTTCTCTGCTTGTTCTGTAAATTAAATGAATTGAGATGAGAAGACAAGCACCAACACTTTCTCCAAGGATGTTTGCTGATTCATTAATAACATCTTACATGAAAATGGATTACACTGCAGTGGGATTTTTGCTAATGCTCTTTCAATGCCTGAGATGTGAGAAAGCTGCTGTCAGCAAGCTCTGGTGGTGGGCCTTTACTGTCTGCCACACGTCACCTCCTGTGCTAGAGCCGTATCAGTGTGTGTAGTGGCTACCCTGGCCCAGGTGAGCAGAGGCAGCTTTGTCATCCTCTTGCCTTAGCTACACACCTGATATTTCCTGTGCCCTCCAACCTCACAGTCCCCAACTACAGGGGATGAGACTGAGAACAGCCCCAACACAGCTTTCATACACATCACAGCTGCTGTGGTAATGCATCTGTCTTTACAAAGGAGGCTTTTCAAAGTCAAAATATAATGAAAAAGAAAAGGAAGAGCACTGGAGACCTCAGCCTTTCTAGGAAGACAGGGAAGAGAATAAATTTCCAAACAAAAACTGTCAGCTATCTGAGGAGGTACCCAGCTGCAGATGATGCCTGCTCTGTGGAGACATTCTTTTTCATTTTTTTAAAGAACACACTGATTTTTTCTTCTTTATAAAATATATATTTAAAAAATTGTTTTTTATTAAGAAAACAAATTTATTCATTTTACATACCTATCAGAGATCCCCCTCTTCCCTCCTCCTGCCCCCCCCCAGCCTCCTCCTCCCAACCCACCCTCCACTTCCCCTCACAAGAAGGCAAGGCCTCCCATGTGGAGACACATCTAGTAGAGGCAAGTCCAAGCCCTTCCCTCTGCCTCAAGGCTTCCATGATGAGGTGTCCCATCATAGGTAGTGGGCTCCAAAAAGCTGGCTCAGGCACCAGGGATGGATTCTGATCCTATACCCAGGGGGACCCCAAGCAGATCAAGCTCCACAGCTGTCTTGCCATGCAGAGGGCCTAGTCCAGTTAAATTTTTATTTGTCTATATCTGGGTGTTTTGCCTACATATAGGCCTGTGACCCATGTGCATGTCTGGTACCTAAGGAGACCAAAAGATGGTACCAGATTTCCCAGGAACCACAATTACAGATGGTGTGAACGGACATGCAGGTGCTGGGGTTCACACACAGGTGCTCTGGAAGAGCAGCCGATGTGCTCAACTGCCAAGCCATCTTGCCAGTACCTATAGACATATTCTTATCTAGTAGGAAACGCAAGACACAGGAAGAACAAGTCTACTTATAAAAGCATATATCCATGTGTGTACTGTGTGTGTGTAGTGCCTATGGAGGCCAGAAGAAACACATTACACGGCTGTGAGTCATCCAGTGTGGTTGTTAACATTGAACTTACTATGTGGACAAGGCTGATCTTGAATTCAAAGCAATCCTCCTGCCTCAACCTCCTGAGTGCTTGGATGATGGAAATGAACTACTGTATCAGACATAAATAGATTTTAAGGAAAAAGGGGGAAATGGGGCATTGAAAGGGTAATTACTCACATCATTTTCATCTGAAATTTTTTCTTTTTTGTCCTGTCATCCTTTCCTTAGAAGCAATCATCTCCACAGTCACCAGCTCATTCTCTAGAATCTTTCTGAGTACTCTATCAGAGTGTTTCCTCACAAGGAAAGCTGCCTTAGGGTGGCCACAATATTAGCTTTAGTGCTCAACACAGTTCCAAGGCTCAAAAAAGGAGAAAATAGGGGTATTTACATAAAAATGCATGCCTTTCAACAGATAGATACTTTTTAAGAACACTGTATCTTATACATCAGATATGTTGACCACTAATTAAAACCTAAGCATGAATGATTATTTGCTCTTTCTTACAGGAAATAAGCTACTGCAGCCTTTGTGGTTACTTTTGTAAGTATCCTCATGTCTGGGTAGTTGGGTACAGTTTAAAATATGTATGCCTCAAACCCAGTGAGTTGCTACTATTGGGTTTGGGCTTTTAAAATAATATTTATTAATATAATCATTACATTCCTTATATTTGATATGTAATGCTGCTTATAATATAAAGCTCATATAATATTTTCATAATTTATCTCTATGGATTTCATCTATTTATAATTATAATTATAAATATATAATGATGTTTTTCATTATAGTCTTTGTATTAATCTTAGTTTTGAATATGATTAAATTGTTATCTTGATCATTGGTAAGTCAGCACCCAAGGCAAATTTCTGACTTTGGAAGTCAAAACAGAATTTCATAAGATATTTGTTGCATGAAATTCATAATTCAAAATTGGTACACTTTAATATTGCTTACTCATATAACACATTGTTTCCAATTGTGTATTAGTAATTTTCCTTGAGGGTGCTCATGCCTTGTCAATAACCTGTTTAGACAACAGCATTTGGAGCCCTGGCAAAAAATATGTTCACTCTCTGTAGTCAAGAATTTTTCTGTGTCCCATCTGACCCCCTCGTGGTACCTCATCCGACTTATAAAATAGTCACTCAGAAGCTTATATTATTTATAAATGATTGGCCATTAGCTCAGGCTTATTATTAAATTAACCCATAATTCTTATCTCTGTTTAGTCACGTGGCTTGGTACCTTTTCTCAGTTCTGCCTTGTCATCTTGCTTCCTATGTGTCTGGCTGGCGACTCCTGATTCAGCCCTCCTCTTCCCAGAATTTTCTTTTCTTTTCTTTTTTTTTTTTTTTTTTTTTTTTTTTTACTCATGCAATGATAGTTTTATTTGGCGGTAATGGTAGAAATAGTGTATATTTCTTTTTTTATTTTATAATTTAATTTAATTTTACATGTCAACCACGGATTCCCTTGTTTCCCCCCAACTCCCCCCCCCCCCCCTTCCCCCCCCGCCCCCCCCCCATTCCCATCTCCTCCAGGGCAAAGACTACCCTGGGGATTC